>JAJEJO010050709.1:1047132-1205596 GCA_020662805.1 Glaucomys volans | reverse complement strand
TTTCCTCCATTCTTGTCATCTTTCCCCCCCACATTATGCATCATCATTCATTTATCAGAGAGACCATTCGGCTTTTGGATTTTTGGGATTGGCTGATCTCACTTAGCATAACAGTTTCCAACATCATCCATTTACCTACAAATGCCATAATTTTATTCTTCTTTATGGCTGAGTAATATTCCATTGTGTATATATACCACAGTTTCTTTATCCATTCATCTACTGAACGGCATCTAGGTTGATTCCATAATCTAGCTATTGTGAATTGAGCAGCTATGAACATTGATGTGGCTGCATCACTGAGGCAATCTGATTTTAAGTCCTTTGGGTATAAGCCAAGGAGTGGGATAGCAGGGTCAAATGGTGTATCCATTCCAAGTTTTCTAAGGAATCTCCACACTGCTTTCCAGAGTGGCTGCACCAACTTGCACTCCCACCAGCAATGTATGAGTGTACCCTTTTCCCCACATCCTCGCCAACACCTGTTGTTGCCTGTGTTCTTTATAAAAGACATTCTAATTGGGGTAAGATGAAATCTTAAGATGGTTTTGATTTGCATTTCTCTTATAACGAGTGATGTTGAACATTTTTTCATAAATCTGTTGATTGCTTGTAGATCTTCCTCTGTAAAGTGTCTGTTCATTTCCTTGGCCCATTTATTGATTGGGTTATTGGTGTTCGTGGTGTAAAGATTTTTGAGTACTTGGTAGATTCTGGAGATTAGTGCTCTGTCCGAAGTGTGTGTGGCAAAGATTTTCTCCCACTCTGAAGGCTCTCTCTTCACATTGCTGATTGTTTCCTTTGCTGAGAAGAAGCTTTTTAGTTTCACTCTATCCCAATCATTGATTCGTGCTTTTATTTCTTGCGCTTTGGGAGTCATGTTAAGGAAATCTGGTCCTAGTCCAACATGATGAAGATTTGGACCTATTTTCTCTTCTATTAGGTGCAGAGTCTCTGGTCTGATTTCTAGGTCCTTGATCCACTTTGAGTTGAGTTTTCAAGGGGAAGGAATTCCTGTGAAGTTTTCTTCGGTTATTCTGGTTCAGGGTTTCCCAACAGATCACACTATTGGCCAGAACTGCAGTCTCAGAATATTTAAATGGGGCTATATTATCTTCTTTCATGCACATTTACTTAGCAATTGGCAGAAAATACTAGTGAGTCAACAAGCAGACCTCTACATAAAGCTGCTCATGAAATTGCTTCTTCTAGAGAAAGCATCCTAGAAAGAGAGAGCAAGACAGAAGTTTCAGCCCTTTATAACAGGAACTCAGGCATCAGCCCACTATAACTCTGCAGTATTCTATCAGTCACATGGACTCTCCTTGGTACATTGTAGGAAAGGAATATATAAAGGTGTAAATACCTGGAGGCAGGGGACATTGGGGATCTTCACAGATGCTAACTACAAGTCCTTAGGATATGTTCTAAATACACAGAAGTAAACATGAGTTCCATGATATTTTCCTATTTCTGTTTCCCTCCATTTTAGGCCAACAATTATTACACTGACTTTTTATTTTTATTAAATGGAAGTATCAACTTTGTAATTATTTTCTTGAGCTGAATGAATTTATCTACTCATTACATAGAAAAAACTTGTTAGTTTAGTAACTAGTACATACATCAGCTCTTTTGATCAATTAAGATTTAATTTTACTTGGACAATAGAAAAAATAAGATGCTTTACAGCACAATGGCTAATGTATTAGTCAGCTTTCCATTAATATAAATAAATAAGACAATTAGCTTACAAAAAAACTGGTTTTAATTTTGAGGTTTTAGTCCAAGATCAGGGAAAATCTTTGTTTCAATCCTTAGATAGGCCTGCCAAATGGCAACAGCAGGAAATCTGTGACTGAGCAAACTGCTCATGTCAAGGGCAGGAAAAAAAAAGAAAGAGGGAGGGGCAGATGTCCCATAATAACCTTCTAAGACATGATCCCCTTAATGACCAAAACACATCCTGTAAATTCCACTTCCTAAAGATCCTACTACCTCCCAATAGCATGACCCTAGAGACAAAGACTTTCATACATGGAATTTGAAGACATTGAACCTCCAAACTGTATTAGGTAAATATTTTAAAGATATTAAAATTGTTTTGTGTAGTTGTAAAGAGTAAAATATATTTACGTTCATATTTGTTTACTTTAACAATTGAATAATGAAATCACATTTGTTCAAGTTTTAATTTAATGTTTCATGACAAAATCCACGAATCCCTTCAAATTAAAAAGTTGCAGAAGATGAACACTTTTCATCTTCCTTGTTTTTTTTAAAATTATTATTATCAGTATCCTCTATTATTAAATTATTGCTTTAATTCTGGAAATATATTTGACTTGGAAAGTCATAAGTAGTTAAAAAACTAAAGGTAGTATTATGTCTAAATATTATGTCAACATAGTTTTTATTAATTATTACACATAAAGATATCTTTGATGGTCTTTGGGAAAATTCTAGGCCTCATATATATGTCGACAAGTACAGACATTGAAACAAAAACTATTTTTTCCAAATGATTTGCATTGTCAATTTAAATATGTATAGTCGCAGAAAAAAAGTTCAAGTCTGAACTTGTTAATTACCCTAAATTGTTTCAGTTTCTGGCATATTAAAAGTTGATTATAATTGTTATTGTAAAAATATCTGTTATTATTATTCTGAATTCTAGAATTTAGAAAAATGGCTAATTCACTTTTTTTGAAAGCCATTATCTATATGCTGGTGGTTTAAAAATTGCACACTATAGTCCATTGTGTGGCCCATAAATATTCTTCTGGGTGCATTAATATATTTCTCAATTTTTATTCTTAAACAAAACAATGTTTTGTAGGTTATTCTCCTTTCCTATCACTGGTTTAGCAAGGCACTACAAATTGGCATTCTCATAAAAAGAAAATTAGTGCAAATGCTGAGAAACTAAACCAACAGCTATCACACAGTATTGTTAATGTCAAATAAGAAATCCTATATGAAATCAGCTAGATATTCTGCTTTATTAAGGAATACATCCATGTCAGTGATAATTATGGTTTTTTATCCATAATAGAGGCTCACAAACACTTGCATCCTTCAGTCCCTATAGGTTAAGAATCATTCATTATTTTTTAGGTATGAGTGTTCATAAGCCAATAGATGAGTCTCCATGTTCTCTTTCTTGAAAGAGGTCAGACAGGAAAACTTCTACTGATACAGATGTACTAGGTGATGGCGATTCCACCAGCCTATGCACCTGAGTGACTATGATAAGCTAAAAGCCTGGATCACACACTGAAAATTAAATGAAAAGTAAACCTTATTTAAGAAGCAGACATTTTGATATTGTTGTCTAGCCTACGTTAATTTATTTTGTGATCCTTCTCAAATACGGCTGTATTTGCTTTCTAACGAAAAATTAGAAATAGTATCTAGCTCTATATATCTATCCCTTTATCTATCTATCTATATATTATCCATAAATGTGTTTTTGGTTAAGACAACAATGTGTAGAGGTATAATTTGGCTTATATTTTTCTCCTAGTCAGACATATTAAGTGTGCATTTTGCTGGTCAAATATGATGTTATTACTCCTATGTCAATCATTAACTCCACAAACCAAGAATTTTTAACTCTCGTCCCATGTCCTTGACCAGTTACAATCTCTAGTGGTCTTGAAGTGAGGCACCTCCATGTGAGTCACTATCACTAGTGTGTGTTATTTCCCAGCAGAACTTTTATGAGCCAGTAGTATTTACCACCTTCTCTTTCACTCTACCAAAATGACAATTTTAGTTGGAAGTTGTTTTAGGTCAAAGACTGAAGATAGAATGGAGCAGAACTCCATTCATCCCTGACAAACATGGAACTTGTAAAAACATAAAACTTTGTGGAGGTTTTTGGCAGCTGTAAAAACATAACCTAGATGATCCTAATAGATATAAGCTATTACTAAAGCATGATTCTCAAAAGATATTACTTGCTTTTTGATGACACTCTTTTAGTAACATGCTGCTTCTTCTATATATTGTTTTAATAATGTCTACCTCGTTTAAAAAGTAGATATTTTAGAACTTATAAAATTAGAAAATATGGGTTACTAAATAAATCATAAATATAAATTTAGAATTTCCCTATAAGAAGCAAGCAAAGAACACTTATAAATTATTAAACATTACTATATAATGTATTTACTTTCTCATATAATATCATAATGTAAATATAATAAAATATAAATATAATGCAATATTGATGCATATTGACTTCTTATATAGAAAGATACACTTTGGACTTTGAATTATTTTTTTCTATCCACTTTTCCATCTTATTTCTTTTTTCCCTTTCCTCTCTCCTCCCTCTCTCCTTCCTCCCTCCCTCCCTTCCTTCCTTCCTTTCTTCTTCCTTCCCTTTTTGTACGCAACATAGTTTTTTCTGAAATAAGTTGTCATACCTTCTGTCCTACTTAGGGGATTGGAGATAAAATTGATATTGAAGATCATTTTCATAGCTTTCTTATAAAATTCACATTTATGTTAACTGCTTTTATAATAATAGTACTGTACTGCTATTGTTGGTGTCAGCTATTAAAGAAGCTGAAAGAAATCATTAACTCAGCAGATAAAAGTGCATCAATGACAAACTTCAAAGTATTTCAATTTATCAATGCCTGAAAAAGTACAAGAACTGAGTTTTCATTTTGTTAAAAAATGCATCAAATCATTCTCTAAAGCATTGGATAACCATTGTATTACAAATGGTTTTTGGTTTTTGGCAGAAAACTTGAGTATAAGTGGAAGCTCACTCAAGTGGAATTCAAATATGTGTATTCCAATGCAAAGCAATTTCTGCATCACTAAAACTGAAAAATCACTATCCATTTTCTGGAAGTGGATGTTATGGTATATGCACAGTGTTACTGCCATGAAGTTATACAATATGCAATATTGCTCCATTCACAGCAACACATTAAAATCCTCTATGCTAATCATTTGCAGCTAAGACATCACATTATCCATTGGTCACTGTTTTAAAGCCTATAATAGAAAATCATATAGATGCCTTAACATATAAGCAAAAAAGAAATGGAGCTATAGCTCAGCATGATAGCTTTCATTTAGAGCCTCTTAGTGTTTGTCTGTAGAATATTACACAAAGAATGGATTGCCATTTATTTAAATGCATCCTCAGTTATCTATCCATAGTGTATTTCTAACCAAGCTTGTAATTGACACTGAGACTGTGTCTGAATTTAATACTTTAGTGTCTATAATGTCATCACATTCCTTCTTGCATGAGCTGTGGTTCTGTGCAAGTGCCGAAAACCCAATGTATAAGTGAAATTGGGAGTGAAAAAAGATCTAAAATTTCCATAAGGAGAATTACCGACTATTAGATCACTTCAAAAGTTAAAGAAAGTTCCTGGAAACATTAAGAGATCAGAGGAAGTTTGTTATGCTATACCATTTTACAGTATTAACTATTCTAGTGCTAACAAATAAAAATCAAAAAATATTTTTAGAACAGAGAATGGTAACCAATATTATAACTCTGTCTACCAGGCATCTAATGTAGATTATTAAACTCACTGGTTCCCCAGAATAATTTTAACTAAATATAGCAACCACAGAATTTATTTAATATAATCATAGGGAAAAACTATGATAAATTTATTACATTCTTCATTTTAATTTAAGTATAACATTTATGGGATTGTAATTTGACTATTACTTTGGTGAGTTTGGACATGAATCAGACTATCTAATATTTGACATTGAGTCATTCAAGTTTTTGTTCTAAATTTTCATATAAGATTTACCACTCCAGTGAAAGATGGAAGATAAGTAAAAAAGGTAACAAATCCCTATTGATGGCTTCATTTTCTTCTATGCTCTGCTATGTAACTTAACTTGACATCAGTGTTTTAGAATATCTCTATGTCATTTTAATGGAAAACATTAACATTTTTGCAAACAGATGATACTGAAAGTATTTTTTATTTCTTTACTGATTCAATTTTTATTCAATGATATAAATTCTAGCAGAATATATAATGTTCATATTTATGCAATAATTTATGCATAAAGGTTGTAAATATTAAAGGACTATTTCTGAGGTTCAATGAGGTCCAAGAAAGATAAAGAAAAGCAAAACTTATTATTAATAAGTAGCAATTATGTGCCTGAAACACTGAAATGAACATCCTGTATTTATTGCTTTTCTATCCTCCTACTAAATTTTGCCAATTAGATGTGGAAGGTCATAGGAAGACTCAAAGCACATTTATAGGGGTAATTGTACTGAGAGCAATCCAATTATGTTTGAATGCTTCCGTGATGTTATCATTCTTTATGGAAACCTCTGCTATACCAGCTTCATTTAGGAGATAGCAGATGCTGCTTTCCATTTTCCTACTTCCTCTCAGCCCACTAAGTCTGAAAAGTTGTCCAGTCAGGATGTTATTCAGCACGGACTGTCTTGGTAACAATCTTCTTAAGCTAAACTCATTGGTCATATGTAGATGTCCAGAATTAATGTGTAAAGGATTGGAAAACGATGAGCTATGCTAAATGTTTTATAAAACATCACCACAAGATCAAGTAATCTGTTCCATTTTATACAATTCAAATGTTAAACACTGTTTTATAAGGAATAATATTCAGTAACCGGTTATGGTTTCTTGCAGAAAATAATCCATCTAGATGTTTTTGGTTCTTTTATATTGAATATCAGGCATTCTCAACTGTCAAAAAAAGTCATAAGGAAGTAAATGCTATCATTTGTATATGAGTTGAGGTATCCTCTAAGAATTCATGTGTTAAAATTCTATTCCTTGTGAAACACAGAGAGTGGAAAGTTAATCCAACTCTGGTATTTGGAGGTGGAACTTTTGAAAGGTGATTAGGATTAGATAATGTCATTGAGATGGAGCCTATATAATTGCATATCGATAGCTTTATTAGAAGAGAGAGAGCAGAAGACAGAAAAACAGACACACACACACACACACACACACACACACGCTCCTTGTCTTTTGCCATATGAATCTCTGTGTTGTCTTGGAACTCTGCCAGCAACAAAACCATCACCAGATGCTGGCCCTGGAACTTCCAGAACTATAAATGAACCTCCTTTATCTAAAAGGTTACCCATCCTTAGGTATTTTGTTTTAAGAATATAAAGCAAACTTCTACACTGTATCTCTTAGAAAAAATGATGATATTCTCCACAACTGCAAAAATTCAATACTAAAAAATACATTTTTCCTTCAAAATGATAAAAGTACAACTTAAACAATAGTCTTTTGTTATATTCCCTCAGTTGTTATTTTAAGATAATTTTTGCCTCTACTTTTTTTTGACAATTTACAAAAGTTAAACATCCAATGAAAATGGGGATGGTTGCAAATGGCAAAATTAGATTTTGCCAATTTACATCTGAAACTATGAACTTCAAGTTATTGATACCATTATAGCTTTGCACAAACTTTCAAACAGTAGATTGGATATTATTTGAATATAATGCACACAAACTAGGTCAATGCAATATATTGGAGACATAATTTTATTACCTATAAATCTGTGGGTGATAGGAAGTTAAAAACTGCCTTGAAGCCCAATTTCTCAAAATCAGAGTTTTAAAAATCATTTCTCTTTAAGTTTAGAGTAATACCCAACACAACCTTAGATGAAATGAATAAATAATGCCACTACCAAAAAAATACATATTATGTGACATGTTGTTGATATAATGTCATTATTATTGTCCTATAGCTAGTAATTGCTGTTGAGATGGAATTACTTTAGAACGGACCATCTACTCTAAAACTCAAATCAGTTTTTGGCACATGTTCTCTACTGTCTAATTGGCTGATTTCCAACAACTGTATCCAGCAGGTGAAAATGTTTAGTTACCTCAGGGTATATTTTACAACTAATTTAGCTTTTAATGGTTCACCAGGAAGTCAAATTACTTAAAATGCAATGCTTTATAGATCCTGGTGAGTGATTGATAATATTTGCTATGAAAATGGTTCAGGCTCAAATTATTAAGGCCTTTCAGTGGGGTACAAGTTTTTAAGGCTTCAATCAATTTTTTAAAATATTTTTATATCAGAGCATATATAGGATGTAGGATTATTTATAAGGAATTACCATGTGCTGAAAATTTTCTCCTCCTACCCTCATGCAAAGATATGGTGGCCATTTATTAAGACAAAATTTCTTATTTGAAATCTAATTTTTTATGAGCTACCAATAATCTTTTGCTGATTTTAAAAACACATGGCTCTCCTTTAGTCCACAGAATGACTGTCTAGATATTTCATACCTAATATTCTTTGTTCCCCAACATTAATAAAAATAAAAATGAGCAAAAAATCCAAGATAATTATTAATGGTGTTGCTCTTGCAAGATGTACTGAACCATGCATCACTCCTTGTGCTGAGATCTGTGAACTCAGAGCAACCTACACCCTCCAAGAACAGCCTTTGGACCTCATTGTGGTGACATCTTTGTTGTCATCATGCTCTCAACGTGTTTTGAGGAATGTTGTAGGAGCCCTGTATGTCACTTGCCTTCCTAATAATTTATGGTCTTTTGAAGAAAATTGTCCACTCTGTCATACAATGTTACCTTCAGGAGGTGTCAGAGAAAATTCTCAAGAATCTTAGTTTTGGAAAACCAGCCAGAAAAAAACAAAAATAAAAACAAAAAAACCTTTTATTTTATGATTACATTAAATCTAAAGATTGATTTTTTTTCCTTCTTTGCTTTAGTTTCTGAGAATTTTTGAGTTCAGTTTTCAGCTACCACTAACGATATTTTAAAAGATCCTGTCATTTTATCTTTGTATTAACTTCAGTCACACCTCTCTTCAAATGAGCACTTTCATTTATTTAAAGTGACCAAAATGAGTGTAATAATTTAGAATAAGCATTTTTTTAAAAAATTGCTTTTATTTTGTCTGCTTGCTAACGTTATTCTAGTAATTTTTCCTTCAAAATGATCACTTTAATTACCATTTATCTTGAAGTATATTTTTGTCAACAGACTTTTTAAATAGTTAGGAAGTGAATATATGCAATATAATATCCAGATCAATATTTTTCATTGTTTTACTGAACAAAAATATGGCAAATGCTCCGTGCCAGGCACTGTGCTGGGTGGTGGATTGTAAAAGTGGCAAAGGTATCTTCCATGTTTCTGAAGAGTTCACAGTAAAAGGCCGTAGAAAGACAAAAGAATGAGCATTATCAATAACATGCCTAGAACACGTCAGAGTCATGCACTGGATGCTAATCAGGAGAGGACAGACATACAATCTGCTCTTACCCCAACATATTTGGTCAGGAAAGAATTCCCTATGAGTGGCTGTGTAGCTAAGTATTACAATCAGCATTTTAATAATTTGAAAAAGTTATGCTATTTTCAGGATACTTATGCTAAGATTAATCATAATTTAACTCCCTGCTTTCTAAATGTACTCCATCCCAACAACATCAGGTTATGGCTATATAGGAAAGACAAATTAATCAAACTAGTGTCAGAAGGTCTGCATTTGTAGTTCAGCCATTTTTTTCTCTCATAATATTTTTATAACAATAGAAAGAAGTTGCACTAAGAGCACAGAATTATTTCCAATTTTGGTTATCTTCAGTAATCCAGTGTAAATATGAATGGCATTAATTATAATCCATTCCATATTGTTATATTTATATTTTGGTATATATTATTTTTTGGTGAGACATATAGTGACCATGATAAATCAGTGCATCATTAATTGCCAGTTAGCACACATTTAATACTTTCACTTTATTCTTTGAGTCAACACTTTCTGAGCAAAATTATGCTTGAGAATAAATGCATGTTTTCAAAGTCACTTTTTAGCATTAAAAAACAAATTTTAATTTTTGTAGCTGCAGGCAGAATCTTCAAAAATGTCAGACTGAAGAATTTTGATTTAATAGCCAGAAGGAAACTTTTAGGAATAGCTTCTTTTATATGTGCAAAAAGGTCATTTCTTACATTACTTGCAAATGTAGTATGTCTGCATTGTGTCATTGTAGCTTAGAAGGAAAATAATGAATAATTTATTGACACAGTACAATTTTATCTTTAAATTTTTTGTTATAATCAAATGGCCAAACAAATTTTTGTTATAATCATTCAAATAATGTATTAATATCACAATATAAAGTAAAAGCTATTACAAAATTATAACCACATTGAGTTTTCCCGCTGGAGCCGGCAAGCAGCTCCGCTCCCGGCTAAATCTCACCTGGAGCCGCAGCGCTGTGTCCCCGTGAAAGAGGTGGAGTTTTAATTCTCTATTTGCATTTATACAATTAGAGTAAGAACAGCCAAAATATCTTAACATAATATTATATTTGTATAGTGCTAAAGTTTTAGTTTGTTTTAGTATGTATCATTCTACTCTTATTAATTTATTAATTTTCCAGCACTGGGGATTGAACCCAGGGATTCTCTATCACTGAGCTACAACTCCAGCTCTTTTTTTTTTTTTTTTTTTTTTTTTTGAGGCAGGGTCTTCCTCAGTCACCCAATCTGGTCATGGACTTGCAATTCTTCTGCCTCAGCCTCCCAAGTCACTGGGATTATAGATCAGTGCCACCAGGCCTGTCTTCATTCTACAACTAAGATAACAAAAATAGGTAGTTTGAAACAAAACATTAAGAATAAGAATTACCTGTCATTTAATTACTTTGGCATAATTTATAATATTTTGGCATACTACATTTCGAATACACGTAACTTCTAATGATTTCATTTGTACAATTTTCTCAGCTTCAACTGTAAGATACATCAATATTTTTCTTGGTAGAACAATTTGCTTCTTTTGGTAAGACGTCTTTTGTTCCTTTCCAGGTTTTATTGCTTCTACTTACAGTAATTGCTATTCATCGTTTTCTCTCAGAAAAATATTTCCTGAATTTCCTGTTACTTAAAACATAATTTTATAAGCAATGATAATTAAAGAGGAAGGAGAAGGTCTAGAATTTTTAGTTCTGGTCATAAAACTATCTCTTGTTGATTTTCTGTTACAGCAGTTTGTGTTCATCCTCATAAATTCAGTATCACTCCTGAAGAAGTGGTCACAAGTAGTATGAAAGCTAAGGTGCAAAGTAGGTCGTGTTTCAGGAAGTGTATGATGTACCTCAGCAGTTATTCACTGAGAACTGAAGGGGTCAAATTGTTTTGTATGCTGAATACAAACAGAATTATATAACCCAGTTTTAGTGAGATTTCTGTATGATAGTGCTTCTCAAAGTTCAATCCTAGAGTATCCTCTTCATTTGAGGAGCAGTTAGATACAGAAAACCTCAGAGTTAGGACCCACTAATCTGTGCATTAGAAACCACCCAGGTGATTATAATACATGCCAAAACTTGAAACCACTATTTGATGGGTTGTTTTCATAGGTCACTTTCTTTTCATCGAAAGCACTAACTGATGAGTGAAATTACATATGTTTACTGATACATCGGGCTTGATTTCACTTCCCCACCTATACTGCAGACTCCATGGGAACAAGGACTTCCCCTGTGCTTCCTTTGTGTTTTTCCAGCGTTCTGCACAGTGTGTGTCACCTGATATTCAACATTATTTCCTGCAACTGTCATTGTGCTTCAGAACTTTACTCCCTAATTTTAGAGATTATACAGATACACAAATAATTTTTATAGATTTCATAAATGCTAAAATTTAATAGGATGGAAAAATAGATTCGATATTCAATGTGCTTTGATCTTAGGTGATTTAGACTTTTCTTCCTGTTGTTGTCATTATAATCCATACAAAGTCCCTGCCAAATTACATTTATCTCAAAGGCATTGTATGATTACTAATTATGAATAAATTAGTGGTTATATAATATAGTTTTACTGTATGATATGTATGTGTATTTTTATTTATATAACATATTTATGTAATAAATATGTGTTCATACATATGAATTTCAAGATATTTTCACATCCATTTTCTCTTCTGGCTGAATGAAACAAAATTCAAAAATTATGATTAGCTGTTCAGGAAAAATAAAGGAATTTATCACACAAGCACAAATGTGAAAATAACATATATTTTTAAAGTCTGTATCTGGCCTGAATTATATCCATAATGCTAACTCTTACACTTCATTCCTTAATGTGGCTTAAAAATCCACATAGCTAACTTTGCAAATACCTTCTTTTGTGACTCCTGGTCTGCTCATTTTTTTTCTGATCTTTGAAGATATTATGCATAAAAGGATATAGGCAATTTATGTGTACATAAGAATGAGATGAATTATCTTGATCCTGTATTTACATATTTTCCAAATAAAGTTAATATTATTCATAATATCAGAGGTTTCCTTTAAAGTGTTTACTGATAAAAATAATAGTCAACACAACTTAAGTGTAATTATTTATGACATACAAGTCTGCCCTTTACATTTGCAAAGTCAGGACAAAAGCATCAATAGAGGTTCGTATTCTGTATATCTAAATACAAATTTTATATAAAACTTAAATAACAGAGAGTTGGGGCTGGTGCTGTAGCTCAGTGGTAAAGAACTTACTGGGCATGCACGAGGCCCAGGTTAGTGCCTACGTTTGGCTAGGCAGTGCCTCCCTTCTCCTTCACTCCTGGCTCAATGAAACATTGTGGAGCTGAACACTCCAGCCTTGACTTCCAAACCTGCCTAAAGTCTCCAGAAACAGACTCCCTGTGACCAACACTTGGAACTGGAAGTACCTGCAACAGAAGGTATCCGTGGGTCCTGATGCACTCATCTCAATGGGCCCAGGGAAGCCGCACCTCATGCAGAGCGATGCATCTATAGAACACTGTCTAGTGGATCCTACAAAGGTAGAACTTTGCAGCATACCTATCAGGGAAAACATCTGATGCTAATGCCTTCTACTTGTCTTTGGTTAATCTAGTAAACTTCCTCATGATTGCACTATTTTATCAAACAAATGGCTTTCAAGTTCTTCCCTGGGGTTTTTTCCAAGGTGTATTGAGACCTGCCCTCTAATCACTTTTCACATTATTTTTGTTCATCCTTTTTCTTATTATAATGATGTTATTTTAAGAAGGGAATCATGTTGCCAGGGTAACAAGAATGGAGAATGGGCATTTCTGCCTTTACAGGAAACAATTCTTCCTGAGTAAACCTCCACTGCAATAATGGAATACTAGAAACACTACATGTGTGAATAACTGTCAGGGCTTGATATGAGGTGTTCCCCCAAAGTTCCTGTGTTAATGGATAAATGTTTGGAAGTGAAATGATGGGATTGTGAGAATTGTCACCTAATCACTTCATCCCTGTTTGCATGAACAGATCCAGTGGTAACTGCAGGTAGGGGGACATGACTGAAGGAGGTAGATCACCTGAGGCATGTCCTGGGGTGCATCTTCCTTGTGGTCCTTTCCTTCCTTTCTGACCAGCCATGGACAGAGAAGATTTCCTCCTACGACGTGTCTACCATGATGTGCAGCCTCATCTTGGGCTCAGAGTAATGGAGTTGGCTAACCATGACTGAACCTTTGATAGCATGAGCCCAAATAAACTTTTCCTCCTCTAAATTGTTCTTGTTGGGTGTTTTTGTCACAGTGGTGCAAAACTGGCTAAAAGAATAACTTATGGTTTCTGTCTATTTCTCTCTTTGTTCAAATGTCCACTTAAACTCACATACAACTCTCCTATTGATTTTGTCTCTGTCCTATTGATTGAACTTACTCTTTTTCTACCCAAACTTTAACATGGGGGCTTTCTCATTGATTAAATAGATTTCCTCATCTGTTTTTTACTGCATACTCAACATTCTGCCAAATGTTAGCATTGGTAGCTCATTGAATCTTAGCAAGTCAGAGAATCATGTCCTACTGGTAACTTTTCAAGTTGGTCTTGCTTTACAGCATCTGCAACCGTCTGGATTTGGATTACATTTCTGCTCTAGAGGACCGGGTTGGGCTGCCCATGGTGGGCAATCATAGTAGAACAGAAAGATCAACACAAAGCTTCTCTCAAAGCTATTTTTCACTCTCATATAATATTTTTCTATACCTTTGTCTACAATTATATTTCCATTTCAAAATAATTTCATTGAAAGAAAAAGCAAATTTAGCCACTATAAACCATTCACAAGGGGGTAATATCTAATAATTTGTAAGATATAAATGATTGCTTATTTTTATAGCAAATAAAGATGATGTTTTACATAGGATAAACATAGGGTTATGAATACATTTAATGTTTTAAATTAAGAAGGGAATCGTTTCTATTCCTATTCATTTTGTTCTTTTTTAATTGATGCTTTGAATCACATAAGTTTATTGTGAATAAGAGAACAACCACACTTAGATATCAGCTTATTTCCCCTGAGATTTCAACTTTACTAGGAAATAAATCCTAATGCTTTATCAGTCTATGTTCTCTAAAAGTCCTCAGTAATGTTATATAAGTGAGCCTTTCATGTGAACAGGTTCTTTTCCAAGTAGCCTTGTATGCTGGTGCTTTCCAAAAAGGATTGTGGTTATTTCCACCTCATTCTGAGGGAAACAATTTCAAGCCTTTCAACTAGTAATCTTTCTTTGATGCTACAACTTTGCCTGTTTTGTCACTGGGAGGAAAAAGAAATTGAATTAGAAGCTGCATTGCCTAAAGAGATATTTGCAAATAGGTAATAATGTTAGTACTAGCCAGGAAATAGAAAAAAAAAATAAATAAATAAAAATAATAATAAATAAATAAATAAATAAATAAATAAGAATCATGGAAAAGTTGAAGGAAGCTGAACAGGTAAACAGGGAAGTAAATAAACACACACCTGGGAAGTAAATAAAGCAAAAATATGGTGCAATGAATATAATGAACAAGCACATCTAGTGCAATGTAATCAAGATTGCATTTAATGTATTATCTCCCTGCCCATTTAATTTTGTCAGTGGAGCTAATTTTTTATCTGTAAGGGGATAAAAACAGGCAGCCTGTAGCTTTTCTCCTAATCCTAGCTCATTCAGGTTGCTATCACCTTAAGTCACAAGTTACAGCCTTATTTCAATATAATGGATGCCCAGTACTATGCATTAAAAATCAGAGTATCTAACTTCAGCCAAAGTCAGGTACTCCTCTTTTTCCAGCAGGTTCTGCTGTGGGTGTAAAGCTTGACTTCCTGCAGTCACTGCCCCGGTCAAGCTGCCTATTTCCTGGGCTTGGCTGAGGTACAAAGGGACTCTCTTCCTGTGGGCAGGATACTTTCAGGGTTTCTTTGATGATTCCCTTCTCCCCTTCCCCATCTTTAAGCATCTTTCAATTTTGAGTGACATGCCATCCTCCTCTTAATTTGCTGTGGGTCTGAATTTGATCAGAGAAGCAAAACTAAGAGAGAGAATAAGTGATTTTTTAAATAGGTACCCCACAATTGCAGGAGAGGAAGAGCCATTGCTGTGAATTTGATGATGAACCTGTAGCTACTCAAAGCCAGTCAGACACAGACGAAAAGGATGCCTGAACATGGATGAGAACAGATGAACTGGGACCCTCAGGACAAACCATAATCCATGTCAGAATCTCATTATCTGCAGTTTTGTTGTTATTAGTTACTTGCAATGGGGAAAAATGGCACTCTGCCAAGGAGCTGCACGCGCGCGCACGCGCACACACACACACACACACACACACACACACACACTTGGCCAAGGAACTGGCATAGTTGAAGAAGATCTGGAGGCATGTGGAGAAATTATGGGTCCAATCATAGCAATATGCCAGTTAGATGAGCCAGCAAACCAGCAAACATGGTGCAAACTGCTTGGTCCCTTTACTGACCTTCAGAGATCAATGGTTAAGCTTTATTTCTGCCTTCCATATGCTTTGCAAATTTGTCCTGTGGCCAACAGAGGCTGAAACTATACATGGAAGGGAATTCTAGGAACTGTAGCTAAAGCTTAACTAAGATGATACAGTAACAGGGCCACATAGCTCACTATTTTCTCAAATGCTATTAGGAATCCCAGGAAAGTTTACCTTGTCTTGGAAGAGACTTGTTCAGACTCCAAATGGAAAACGTATGGAACAAGATAAATCTCTCTCTCTCTTTCTCTCCTCTCTCCTTTGCCTCTCTCCCCTCACCCTCTCCTCCTCCCATGTAGCCATCAGGGCCTCAGGAAACACTCACACATACAACTACCTGGATGTAGTGGTCAACTCAGGTGTTTTTCTCTCCTTTACTTCTGCCTTCAGCTCTGGCTCACTGCGTCCAACCTGCTTCGGCTGTAGACCTTGAATTCTCTGAAAAACCAGAGGGAAGTCTTATTTCTAAAGCTTCAGGGGAAGTGCTCCTGGGGGTGGAATGGGGATTCAGACTACTGCCTACAGTCCATAGAGAAGTCTGTTTCTTCAAATCTTTAAACAGCCTGGATGGGGTCACTGTGTGGGAAAGAATTTTCAGAATCTAGTAACCAGTTTTATGACATCTCCAGTACAAATTACTTCCTGTCTAGCATTGAGAATTGAACCAGCCAGTTTTTGATATCTTGGCATTTCAGGGATGGCATCCATTTTAGCTTCCTCTTCAGAGGAAAAAATTAATTCATACCTAAAGAAACAGCTTACAGCTCAGATTTATATATCTTATCCTAGGAATAAAATTGCTACCTACAAAAGTTTAGAGGCAGTATGGTATAATGGCTTATGGGCAGCTTTTACTTTAGGTATATTGAGTCTATATCCTTGATTTATGTAAAGAACGATGTTAATGATAATATTTTAAATATTAACTATCAGTCCTCTTAGGACCCAAAACCACTGCATGTACCCAACTTACTGTTGTATTTGTATTTTTAAAGCACATTTTATAGCTCTGAATTCTGCACACTCCTTTACTGGTAACATCATCATGCAATTGTTCAATAAAACTAATTGCAAACTCAACTCTGGCTTTAGAATCATAAAAATAGCCTGCTGTCTCTCCAATATTGATGACCTGATCATTAAAATGAAACCTACTACTAAGCACATTATTTTCCCCCTGTAGAGAGAGTTGTACTTTTTACCTCTTCAAACTCTGTCTGCCTATAATTGATAACTAAAAACAAACTAGGAAAGATTAGCCATCAGAGGAGATGTCAGACACACAGTGTGGAATACATGAGGCAAGGTGGTCAGGAGGCATCTGAACAGGGATCATTCCAAGCAGCAGAAATGAAAAAAAAAATATCAGACCAGATTTTTTTACTTATTTTAATTTATTATTATAGAAAGTAAAATTAAGATGCAGGAGAACATTTGAAAACATAGAAAAGAAAAATATTTAACACCATTTGTCTAAACTCTAGGGAGCGGTATAAATAAGAATTAACAACTTAACAATTCATAGGAAAGAAAAATTCTAGGAATAAGAAAATGAGACAAAGGGCTTTTTCCCTCCTAGAATAACATAGAGAATCATTTTTAAACTTCCATTTATAAAGAATTTTTGCTTTAATATACAATTCTGGAATCTTGGGAAATTTCAAAATAATTCAGTTATTTTTCTCGACAAGCAACAAGTGAATGTACTCATATATTTAATATTATAGTATTAAAATTAACATTTGAAAATCACTAATACAATGAGTAGTATTGCTGTTATGAATTTACAGATGGTAAAGAAGGCATTTAGTTAATTTAAACTATACCAGTAAAATCTTGATTATCAAAAGTGAATTTTTAAATTATACTTCACGATGAGCTTGGGTCCAAAGTTAATATTAAAAATACAGATTTTGTTTTAATTCTTGTTTTAGGAAGCAGAATGCCTGGGTTTGAATTCCTCTGGTTATGCATCTCTGTCAGGCTTTCTAATGTTAGGCAAGTTATTTGACAATTTGTGTCAATTTACTTAGCTGAATCATGGGAATAAAAGTATTACTGATACCATATAATATTTTTAAAACATAATTTAATATGTACAAAGGACTTATAGTTGTACTTGGAACCATTATAAACTCATTATAAACCAGGGCTGTGTTGAAAATACACATATCAATCACACACATATAAATATTTGAATGTGAATTTAACCTGAAAACTTTTAAAAGAAAATACAAAAGAATATCATCATGTCTTCAGGGTAGGAAAAGATTTCTTAGCTATAAAATAAAAAGAATGCCCACAAAAACCCTCCCTTCCTTACATGATAATTTAAATTTTCTACATAAACAAATTAATTATATATGAAATTAAAGTAAGAGATTGATGTGGAAAGATAGCATTATAATATAAAAGAGTATGTTCAAGTCAATAAACTTAACACAAAACTCAATAAAAGACATCCTGAACTACAATGAAAATATGAAAAGCTAATCTATCTTATCACAGCATTAGAATCAGGCAAATGCAAATTAAAATTAGATAATACTTCATACACATCAAGCTGAAAAAATTAAAAGACTGATGATACCAAGCAAAGGAATAGAAATCGGATTAACTTTCCTACATTACTGGTGAGTATGTAAATCGACGAAACTATGCAATGTACCATACTACAAGGTAATTCCACCACCAGTTTTATTCTAAAGAGCTTTCAGGCATGTGCTCAAGGAAATATATGAGTATTGATTGCTGTACTGTTTGCAATTAGGAATACTTGAAAATGCTTTATATATCCATTAATAAGACAAAAGATAAATAAATTGGGGGATATTAAGTCAATGTACTATCCTACAGTTAAAATTAATGAGTTGTAGCTACGGATCAAAATGGTATCATGCATATAAAATGAAACATCAACAGAATTATTACATATATTATTTATAATGCACAAGTATGGAGTACAGACACATGTACTACATGTACAAATGATGATAGAAGATTTATGGAAACTGTTCTCTGTAAAGGAGGAGGAGAGGAATATATAGAGAAAGGGGTCTATAGGTGACTTTATTTTTAATTTTTACTTTGTTAAAAATATGTGACACAAATACAACTTATACATTTAATTTAGCTTATCAATTTTTATACAAATATTAATTAAATTAAATTCTTTTTGGTTCTATATATTTTAAATATTTTATAAAATCAATTTAAAATACAATATAATAGATATCTTAAATAACACCAGATATGAATGCAGTTAAGATATATTTGCAAAAAAATAAATAAAATACAATATAATAGAATAAATTTATCTATCAGTGTTATAACACTAAAGAGAGCCAAATGAGCCTTGCAAAGTAGATTAATGGAATTTGTGCATTTTATTTAAATTATCAGGTTGCTATTGTGCATATACATTGCATTTTTAAATGAGTAAAGAGGTGTTTCAACATTTTTTTTTTCCTCACAAGTGTTTCTCTGCAAATAATACATTGCCTCTTTGGATGGTTTTTATTCCAGATAAATAAAAATGCACATTTTATCACATATAGTCATCACTCTTTTTTCTCTTTTAAGACTTTTTAATGTTATCAACATTTCCCCATAGAATAAGAAAAATTTGGTCAAATGACCAGAAATGTTATCATTTTTATATCCCCACTAACTTTTATATTTCAATGTTAATTCCACTCATATTTTCTGCCTTTATCTCATTTGATCTTTTGGAATTTTATGCATATATATATATGCATATGTATATATGGAAGATTGAAGGAGCATGATATATATGCTCATTCGATATTCCACTCACATTTTACATGCATATGATATATTCAACCAGTTCTGCATTAAAAGAGAAACAATATTATTGAAATGTTCACAGGCATTTTTCATTTTTTCAAAGTAGGAGCCCCATGGTCCCATCACAGGCGTGTATCACTTGACACTACCACCTTCCAACCCAATGTGTTGTCAGCTTTCTGTGACTTTCACTCAGAGAGCACTGATGGAAACACATTCACAAAAGCAGACATGCTAAGGTTTATGTAGCATTGTGGTATAGTAGCCAATATTAATTACTGAACATTCATGTCCTACTAAAACTTGTTTTAATTGGAAAGCTAATAGGCTGAGACTTCTGCAGTGTTTTAAGTTCCTGAGTAAGCAAATGAAAGCCTAACATAAACAGAACACAAAACTAGATATTTTACAAGAAATCTCAAATACAGAGATTCTGCTGGTAGAAGTCAGAAAATGCCAACTAATTTCTCAATATAGTTGTACACTCTAACTAATCAAATAAAATTTCTTAAAAATTTTTTGTTTATTTAAATTGACACATAAAATTATACACATTTATGCAGTACATGTGATCTTTTTATACATATATAAATTGTATAATGTTCAAATCTGAGTGAACATAGCTATCTCTTTAAATAGTTACATTTCTTTGTGTTGAAAACATTCAGAAACCTTTTCTAAATTTATTTTGAAATATACAGTACATAATTTTCTTTGTTCACCCTTCCATACAATAGCACCCCAGATCTTATTTCTCTTAACAGTAACTTAGTACCCATTAACCAAACTTTCTCAAGGCCTCCCTCCCACCTACTCTTCCCAAGCTCTGGAAATCACTATTCTACTCTCAACTTCTGTGAAATCCAGTTTTTAAATTCCAAATGTGAGTGAGGTCTTCTGATATTTGTCTTTCTTTGTCTAGATTATTGCTTAATATGTCCTCCAATTCCATCCACATTGTCATAAATATCAGAATTTCATCCCTTTTTATAGATGAATAGTATTCCACTGTGTATGTGTACCACGTTTTCTTTATCCAGACATCTCTTGATGGAAAGTATGGTTGTTTCATTTCTTGGGTATTGTACATAACACTACAATAAACATGGGAGTGCAAACATCTCAACATACTGACTTTATTTCCTTTGAGATTACTGGTTCATATGGTAGGTGCATTTTTAATTTTTTGAGGAATCTTTACACTGTTCAATCACTATACTAATTTACATTCTCACCAACAAGGTGTAAGGGTTCCTTTTCTTAGGGCTGAGGATATAGCTCAGTTGGTAAAATGCTTGCCTCACATGCACAAGGCCCTGGGTTCAGTCCTCAGCACCACAAAAACAAAACAAAACAAAAAAACCAAAGTGCTCCTTTTCTTTATAAATATGTTTTCTTTATCCTTCTTCTGCATTGAGCTACAGGGCTGCTGTTCATGCTGCTGTGGTAGAGCTCTCTGAACCTCTTCAGGTTCTGAATGCTGTTCAATTCCTTAATCCTCAGGCAAACTCTGCTAAACTTATTTTGTCTAAATTTTACAATTTAACATATCTTATGAATCACACATAGTTAACAGTGACCTTCAGGCAGCACGCTTAGCATATGTGGTTAAGAAATATGTTTCATAAAGACCCGATGACCTAATGAAAAGTTCACCTGTTTCTCAGGGAAGTTAAGAAGGACCACTATTCATGTATCAAGTACTGTGAAATATGCTGATAAATTTTGTAAATATTTATGTTATTTAATCTTTACAGCAACATTGGAAAATAGAGGTAAAGCTATTAAACAAATTTTGTAGATACTTTTGTCTGAAGTACTGAAATGCTTTGCCTTATCAAAGGATGCATGTGCAGTAAGATTCCAAAACCTATGTTCTTTTTATTGCTTCATCACACTGTATCTGTATCCATCCATCATTTATTTAGGAAAGACTCATACATTTTTATGTTAATGTATCATCTTCTCATTGCAGCTGTATCATCTTCTCATTGCAGTAAACTTAATAAGCCCAGAGAAAAGAGAGCTCATATGAGTGAAATATGAAATCAAAGCCCATCCATGAATTGAGGATGAAATTGACAAGAAAAGAAACTCATTGATTGGGTACTAAGACTTGTGATGACTGCAAATCACAAATGTTTTATATATTCAGGCATATAAGACTAGAATAGAAACATTATCTAAAAGAAGAGAAAAATGGAACTTCAGTGAAACAGCTTCTTATAAACATTTGATATTATGGAAAAATAGCTTCACAGCTCTCAACAACATGTTGGTATGACATGCAATAATATTTTTTTAAAATTTTAAGTTTAAAAAAAGACTCAAATCACTTAAAAGAAGACTACTTTTTTGTTATTGTGGGGGCACATTGCATTTAAGGATATTTATAAAAAATTGTTAAAATGGTATTAAATACATGTTATCATTAGAAACAAAAAGATTCCCCACAGAAGCTCACTCTATTCCCTATGCTGTTCATACTCTTCTTAAGTATCTGCAAAGCCCTATCTGTCATTTCTAGGGCAATAAACAACTCATTTTAGAGATTTTCAAGTCAAAGAACTGGCGATTTTTGCATCTTTGGGGTCTTCCAGTTAGTATACATTGTGATAGATTTGAGTGCAAAAAATTTCATTGGAGGAAACTTGGTGAGAAATAAGGAAGAAAGACTGTAGCAGGAGTAGATTAGGGAATCCTTCAGAGAGAACCACAGGTCTGATACTTGCTGCAGAGGAGGGTAAGGATGGAATGCGGGTTAAAAAGGTCTCAGGCTGCACTGAAGCTCTAAAAATGTGCATCACAAGTAGAGCTCAAGCACAAAGACTGATAGAAGGGAAGTCCTGTGTGAAGCAGAAACAGACAGGCTTTGCAGAGCAGTTAACCAAGGGGATGCCTGGGTAGAACAAGACTTCAGGGAAATACTTCGTCAAGCCGTGAAGGCACTGGCTCTAGAGATCCACGGCTCCTTGAACTCCTGGCAACAGACAGTCTAGTTCTAATTCGGAGGGAGATCCAAGCAGAGTTCCTCCCTTCATATCTGCCATAGACGTTGCCACACATTTTGCAGTCCCAAAGTGGCTCTTGGTTTGGAGTCCCTTTGCCTCTACTTGAACTTAAGCTAGCTTTCTAATTCTTTCAGATTCTACTGTTTTCTTCAATATTCGAACATGTTTGATTATAATCTGAAGCTACCATCTAGTTTTGTAGCAATAGCAGCTTTATTTGTGGACCCCTGCTGATAGAGAGGGCTAAACCCTAGTCCTGTGTTCCTAATTCAAACACTGTGCTTTGCTTTTCTCCCTCCATGACAACTTCAACTCTGATTTTTACTTAGAACGCAGGAATAATGGTAGCTGTGTTTATCTTTTATTTAATATTTTAATTCAAACAATGAAGATATACTCAGTATCAATGCAAATCTGATGGGAATTACTTGGAAACAGTATATGAATCATGTGTATTCTTGAGGATTTCTTATTGAATAAACAATGCATAATAAATATGAGGGTCAAATGAAAATGAATAAACAAAATGCACTAAATCTTTGTAATAAAATTTATCCATGAAAAGAAATGACATGCTTATACATGTTAGGATATAAAACCTTGAAATCATTGTACTAAATGAAAGAGATCAACTCCAGAAGTTACATCTTACATGAATCCATTCATATTACATGTTATAAATAGGTATACCAAAGATGCAGAAAGTAGAATAGTAATTGCTGGAGATTGAGAAGGAAAAAAATAAGGAGTGCCTGCCAACTGGTATAGAATTTCTTTCTGGGCGTTAAAATTTTCTGCAATTAGTGGTAACAGCTATACAATGCTGTGTATATACCAAACACAGAAAATGAAGCACACTGAATTATGAACTTTAAAAGAGTAAACTTAGAGTATATGAATTATATCTCAATAAAACCTATGCAGAGAGACAATTACATGCACACCTAAAATTTTTTTCTTTATGGGCTAAAAAATTTCTCATTATGGAATTGACAATGTTAATGAAAATATAGTTGTTACCAGAAGGTTTAGTTTTCATGCTGGCTATAGTAGCCAGGCTTCAAGATTACCTAGCGTTCTCCTCAGCTCACATCCTTATATAGTTGTACTTCTACATAATTTGGTTCCTATGATCAATAAAATAAAGCATAAATGATGTCATGTGACTTCTAATATTCACTGTAAAGACATTTGGGCTTCCATCTTTGTCTCTCTCTCTCTTGCATCAATATCTCTGTGGAAGCCAGTCGTGCAGTGCGCAGCTCTCCACAGGATGTGGAACTGGAGCCTCCTTCCAACAGTCATGTGAGTGAACTGAGAAGGGAATTTTCCAACCTAGTTAATCCTTGAAACAGCCAGCCTGAGCTCACAGCTTGACTGACTCTGAGCCAGAACTACATAGTTAATCTACTGCTAGACGCCTGATCCACAGAAGCTATGTGAAATATTTAATATTTGTCATTTCAAGCTGCTCAGTTTGGGGGTTGTTATGCAGCAGTGGATAATCTGAAAACTTAGACCACAGTTTTGGATGATAAGAGTAAAAAATGCTTCATTACTGCATATATGTTGAAGTTAATGCATCAGTATGTGTAAAATATATATATATATATTATATGTATCATTATAATATATATTATATATCATTGAATTATATTCTTATCCTCCTAGTTCAAAAGTTAAAAGACGTGGAAAAGTGCATGAGAAAAATGAAGGAAGGAGTTAAAAATGGGGAATATGAAACAAAATATTGTGGGAGTCATCTGTTTATGAACTTAACAGAAAGTAAAATATAATAAATCGTTACTTAATAAAAGAATAGAATAATTATTGAGACACCAAGGATTTTTCTTCATGAGAACCCTCGAGAATTATATCCAATTTCTGCCAAGCAATTGAGTGCCTTAAATAAATATAATGAAGTACAAGCAACCCAAAGCATCTAAACTGCTTGAGATATATACTGAAAAGCACAATCAACATCAGATGAAATTTTAATGTACTTTTTGTGGTTCTTACTTTAATAGCTTAGAATAGTGCTGAATTGAGGGGTGGGATGGGGTAGGAATAACTCGTAATTCTAAGATCATTGATCTGATAGGCTAGAATTACTCCTTTCTGCCTCCATAAATGTTGGAAGTACTTAACATTCAGATTTAAATAGGAATAAAAATATGAAATAAATAAAATTCGGATTTATACAGGAATATCCAAAATGTCAATGAACAGAAGGCAAAGAGTGGTTTAAGTTGGTACAAGAATTAAGCTTTGCTCAGAGAAAAAGATATTTAATCATATTGTTATGTTCCTTAAAATGCTCATATAAAATAAGGCATCTGAAGTATGACTACATAACTAATGAAGAAATAGAGCTATGCAGCAAACATGCATCAACTAATAGATGCAATTGACGAAGTCTCACAAATTGTACACATCTTGACGGAGGGAAGAGAAGACACATTTTTGTAAATCAAAGATGCTCCCGGTAGAGCAAGTCATTTGTTTAAAACAATGCTCTTCTGGTTTATACTCACAAAGAGTGTGATTTCATAACTTTCATTGCTACCAATGATCATTTATGAGTTGAGTCTGTTTTTCAGAAGGAAAATTGCAGCTTTCAGAACAAGGGTAACAAACACTGGGAGAATGTAAAGAACAAAAATAATAGCTGATAATTATTATGCTAAAATTGTAATTTTCATTTTCATAACAACATTGTGATTTAGATTCTGCTAGTATCCCTATTTCTTAAGAGGAAAGTGCAGAAGAATAATCAAGCGACTTGCCCAAGGTCACACAGTTCTATTTGTTAGTCTGTCCCTCCATCGTCTTTTTCTTCTTTCTCTAATGTCATCTGGTACCACCCCATCGACTTTGCAATGTGTCCTTACACCTCAAACATGTTCCTGAACCTTTTAAGGACTAACAGGCTGGCCTGCCAGATCTATTATGTCCTTGTATATGAGTTTCTCTGATGCTCACAGTCAAAGATTACCAATAACCCTAATATTCCTAACTAGGGAAAAAGTTTCTACTTTTTGTTCTCTTGTGGTAAAAGAGGAAGAAAGAAATAACAAGATAAACATTAGGTGAAGAAAAACAAAATAAAATTCAGCTTTTCATTATAATTTTGTGTGGTCAGAGAGGAAGAAAGAAATCACAAAATAAAAATAAGGTGAAGATAAACAGAATAAAATTTCACATTTTTATTACAAATTATTTTTTAATTCTTAAAGACTTCATTTTGATTCACTGTACACAAATGGGGTACAACTTTTCATTTCTATGGTTGTGCATGATGTAGATTCATACCTTTCATGAAATCATACATGTACATAGGGCAATGATATCTGTCTCATTGCATCATTTTTCATACCCCTGCCCCTCCGCCCTCATTTCCCTCTTCATAATCTAAAATTCTCTATTCTTCTTTCACCTCCTACCCCCTCAACCCAATTCTATATCATTATCCACTTATCAGGGAAAACATTCGGCCTTTGTTTTTTTGGGATTGGCTTATTTCACTTAGCATGATATTCTCCAATTCCACCCATTTATCTGCAAATGCCATAATATTATTATTCTTTATGACTGAGTAGTATTCAATTGTGTATATATATACCACAGCTTCTTTATCCATTCAACTGTTGAAGGGCATCTAGGTTGGTTCCACAGTCTAGCTATTTTGAGTTGAGCTGCTATAAACTTCTTCATCAGAATTTATAATAAAAATGATTGAAAAATTTCTGAATATTTCTAAAAAAGAAAATACAATTAAAATTAATCTTTTCTTTGAAATTCTGCTGGTTCATAATGGGATAGGAAAAATAAATATCTGTGTATTGATGAGAACCAGGAAGTCTCTCAGTTATTCAAGATTACATTATTAGGACTAAGACATAGATTTCTTCTTTTCTGTTACTCAATTAGGTTTACCATTAACCTCAATTATTTTATAAAAGTTTTTCTTCATGACTTCTTATTCACTGATACTTTGTCAAATATATTGTTATAAGTTCTTATCCTCACCATTTTTCTTCCTTGCATAAAATGAATATTTGGCTATGAAGCTATACAGTTAAAAGAACATTTTAGATTATGTAAGGTTTTACTAAAAACACAAGGTACTTCAGCATAAGTACTAGGTACTAAGAAGTACTAGGGTAGTTCTGCTCCACTACAGTCATATGTCACAAAATACTAAATGAAATCATTTAAGTTAATTGACATTTAACCTGATTTTGTCAGAAAAATTAAATATGCATTTATATCATATATGTATATACATATTCCCACAAAGCATATTAATCAAATGCATGCACATGCATAAAACCTGTCAAATTAAGGTCAAGAATCCATAGATTTCTTCAGTTTTTTATGAGCCATGGTTCTCATTCTAGGTTACTGTTTATGCTTATGGTGAGTGACCATTTTCCTGTTTAATAGTGTAAACCTCTGAAAGTTGACAGAAATAGTAACATTTTTTGTGCAATTTTATCTATGGTCTGATTGATAATTGAGAAGAGCTGTTGAAAATGAAAGAAGCAAACAATTAATGTACATGAAGTTTAAGAATTTATTAAGTATTTAATTTTAACACTCCATCCTTATTTCTCATTTTCATACATGACTGACATCCAATTAGATTCACCATGATGAGGTAAGAGCAGAAAAGGTGATATTTCTCCTCGTCCCTCATAAGGGTCAAGGTCAAACCTCATAACAAAAGACAACAATAGAAAAGCATAACAAACTGATGTAAAAGTTCATGTGATATGGAAATCCTCAGAGATGAAGACCCAAAGACTTGGGAGAAACTTTTAATGCTTAGGTCCATAAAGATGGACAGCTGGGAAGAACAGTAATCAGATAAAAAAGTATGATACGACAGTACTTGATTGGGGGAGGGGTGATCCAGCAAGGTCTGTCTGTTCAAACTCTCCTTGGCCTCTGAGTAGCATTCCTTCCTCCTACATAGGGGCAGGACACCTCTGAAATGAGGGTCTTTATGGGAGAAGGGAAATAGTGACCTTTCTAGGTTTTATGGCTTGCTTTGGAGTTGAGGGGTTCTCATCTCTATGACCTGCCTTGGGAAAGAGAAATTGTGATCTCTACAACTTCCATGAGGGAGAAAGAGAGGTGGTAGACAGGAGGGCAAGAGAAGGTCAGAGAGAGACTTTGCTTCTGAGGCTGCCTCTAAGGACTTCCAGTACTTTTTAGTTCAAAGTACCCAGCATGCCAAAGCATTGTACTTTGGGACAGTATTTTTTTGAGCCATGATAATAGAAAGGACCTTTTGAGCTTTAAATTACAATTCTTTACAATTAAATTTTCAATAACTAATAAGATGAACCTTAATTTTGCATCTTCACAACCTTAACATTCATGGAAGATAAAAATGAAATCTTCAGAAAAAAAGTGACAAAGACCACTTTTTTGAAGATTTTTCTTTTAAATAGTGAGGAAAAGAAAATGTTTCTGAGTTGACAATGCTTATGTCAATTTTGCCCTAAGGCAAATATTTTACTTTTAAAACAGAAATCTCAAAGACAGTGGCCATACTGGAACTGCTGACAGGTCTTAAAATGTGGAATTATTACTGGTTGTTACCATGATATCATGCACATTACTGTGTGAAAGAATTGAAAGCAGCAATAATAGAGCTTAGTTTTATAATATTGAAATATTTTTTCTCTGTCTCTCTTTCTCTCTCTTAATCTCCAGGGAGAAAAACAATTAAAGAAAGACAATCTAGCTAAATAGACTGGGAAACAGTCTAGCTGCTTCCACACTTCATTACCCTCCCTCTTTCTCCTCTTACATTTTGCACAAATGGCTTGTTTATATTTACCTGACATCCTCATACTTCCCTGCAGACTGGCTTTGAAGCCAAGATAGACAGTGTTTTCCAACAATGCTTATAGTTCTTTGTAAAGAGGCCAGTCTTTAAGAATACGTAGTCGAAACTTCAATATGTCTGTGACTGCAATTTCCCAGAATGTAAAAGCACTTTCGGAAACAAGTCTCACACAATAGATGTGAATGGAAGCAAGATTGCTTTGGGGTACAAACATTCCACATTAGCTAAGCAAACTCAGAGTCAGAGGTTAGGAAATAGTGCCATGAATAAGCAGCGTGACCACTAGAAGGTTGATCAAATGGTGAGCTCCTTTAAACTTCCAGAAGTCAGGGCTTTAGAAATATGGCCGCCATGTTTTGATGCCCTTTACCCCCAAATCCAGCAGGATAATAGCTCTAACTGTTGCACTGAAATAAAGTGCTTTTCCTAAGATGAAGCTCTTTGCAAGCACAGTCTGGGATGAGAACTGTGGAGAAATAACAAGCAGCAAAGCTGATTTTCCTGAGCTCTCTTTATGGACTGCACCATAAATCTATAACAATGTGAAGGCTTCAGAGATTTCCTAGTTGCCCTCATAAGAAATGGACATTATTCTATTTTCTGACAGTTCAGGTAGTAGAAGTAGGCACACTTTCCCCACAGTGCCCAGGCTATGAATCTGAGTAACTAATCTACTGATAATTAGATGTGATGTCTCAAATTAGAAACCAATATTACACGTGTGAATTAATGACATTTCATTATGTATTACTGTCTCCATTAATAAACTGTGACTAGTCTAGGCTTTACATCTTTGAGGTAGCTCAGGAGACTACAGTTCAAGCCAAGTTTCAATCAAGGGCAGTATGAAATGACAAGTGTAGGAACCAAAATATACTGAACGTCTCAGAAGCAAAAGCATCTAGAGCTTCTCTATGTGTGAATCTAACTCCTCTCATGCTGGAGACAGCAGCGCATTGCCCAGGGAAAAGTGAATAGAGATTTTAAATCCACAGTGATTCTTCATCTCCTTCAACAATCATATTTACAGATTTCTACTTAAGACTGGTCACTAACTGACCCAGCTCATTGAGTAGAAGGAACTTAGTCCAGACTCATGAACATGAAGTCATTGAAATCCAAGCTTTGTTTAGCAAGTGATAAAGCTGAATCAAGAGCTGAAGCTGAATTTAATAGGCACCCCTGTGATTCTCCTCTCTCATCACAACCTCCAGCTTCATGGGCTTGTTACAGCTGAATAGGCAGCATTTATGCTGTGAATAAAAAGCTGCCTTCCTTCCCTCTTCACCTCTTCTCAAACTCAGTTTTTCAAACTCTGTTGGCTATTATAAATGAAAAGAAATGCTGTCGTCTTATCTCTGCATTTGTGAAGGGAACATGGAGGACAATTTAGGTCAGCTCAGAATGATTGACCGGCAGAAGGGCCCTTCTTCTCTGCTCTTACCAAAGGCTGGCCTTGACCTGTCTCTAAAGAAAAAAAATATCATTTCTTGGGGAAGAAAAAGTGACATATCAGTTAGTTTTCCCTGGTTAGGGTATTCCCCATTTTATATTTTAGTAGGTTGGGAGTAATTCGTTTTCCAGATTTGGAAGATTTTTCTTTTCCAAATATATTTTACAATTTTCATTTCAAACACATTCACACATGCCTGAGATTTTCAAATTTAATACCATATTTTTATAGGAGAGAGTGAAAGAGGGACAGAAGAGAGGAAAGGAGAAATCTAAGTAAGACAATATACAAGAAAAGGCAAAGCTTTACTATTTTTCAACTCCTGTATTATTTTCCCCCAATTTTTATCATCCTAACTTATTTTCCCTCCTCTTTTTTCTGTTTATAATAACAGTTTTAAGTATTGTGATTCCTGTTGGAATACACATGATTTGAAGTACTAACCCACTATCAGTCTGTGTAGCTGAATTTGACAATGGACAGTGGACCTCCTAACTATTCCTGGTTGAGATAAGTACATGTTTCATCCTTTTAGTTTACTCCCACTAAACATGTACTCCTGAATGTTGAGTCCACCGTCCTCTCTTCTCAGAACCAGAATAACTTGAGAAAGACAAAGGACTTTTTTAATTCTAACTTTGCCAATACAGTTGTAAGTTCTGTCCTATTGTTATGTACAACAAGAAAAGCAACCATCTCTTTCCTTCTTCACTCTTAACCACCGTAATTATTTAATTTCAAAGCATTCCTAAAATCTACTGTTAATCTGTGATGCTCTTGTGCATCACAACCCCTAAATACCATGCACTATATCCCTGTAAAACCCTGTGTGCTGACCCTATACTCTTTGCTTTGAAGTTTCTAATCTCCCATTTGTTTCTATTCACTACGGTAAGAATCACCTTTATCAAGCAACAATTTCTCTTTCAGAAGCCAGTTTATCCTTGTAATTGCATCTCAAATTAAATTTATAGTTAAGAAATCCATTTGTGACTGTTAATTACTAGGTTCAATACAGAAAGAAAGGAGGAGGAGAATTAAATTTGTCCAGCATCTATCCTGTGTCATGTAATTCATTTGCATCATCTCCTTTTAGACTCTGGGCAAATCTGAGAAGGAAATATTATTTCCTTGTACTAGGGAACAAAATGAGACATATCCATGAAGAAATTTGACTAAATGGGCAGAGAATATGAAGGGTAGGGAGAACAAGGATGCCACTTTGCTTCTAGCAAGTAACAAGAGCATTGTAACAAGATAGCAATCATCTGTTTCTTTTACTCATTTGCACAAAAATAATCTATAAATATTTTTATTCAGTATTCTCATACAAAATTTGTGAGTGCTTTTGATACAGGAGGAATGCTATAAAAGAAAATAGTAGGAAACACTGGCCTTATTAACTCATTTTTTCCAGAGAATATGCTAATTGTCCATGTACTTTTGCTGGAAAACTTAAGTGATAGAACAATTATATCAACTCTTAATAACATGGAGAGACATGATTCAAAATTATTGAAATTACCAACTGCACCATAGACAGGCACATCCTGATGATAATCTTAATTTCTGAAAAAATAAAAAAAATTTTGATTTGAATTAGATCGTACATTATGGAATATAAAAGTTTCCTCTGAAATATTTGTTGGGACAATATGCAATCAACAATGTGAACCAATAAATAACTTATATAAATAGTAGTAAAGGACTGTTCTGAGAAATAATATAAAATTACAAATATCAAAATGAGATAAATTGGTTTTAAGTTCACAAAACTGCAAGTTTCTTTCACCCACGCATACCTCTCAAAAAAAGGCTAACAACAAGTATTACTTGCTGTTATATTTATCACTCTTGAGTACGTCTGAGAGGGCAATACAAATGCCACCACATTAATATTTCAATTTGCATAGTGTCCCAAATATTGTATGTTCTTATTTAAGTAAGTTGTGATAATATGGAAAGATCCACAAAATATACAAAAATATTCAAAAGCTAAATTTGGAGATTGATATAAAATGTGCCAATGGGCTTTGGGGCTATTATTTTTAGAGATCAATTTGTTTTGTAGTAAGATGGGAAGGTATAAGTTGATAAGTAGATATTTCTTTCTTTTTCTTTTTCTTTTTTTTTTTTTTTTAGAGGAGGAAAAGTTTATTTGAGGGCTCATGGGTTCAGAGGTCTCAAGCCATAGACAGTCAGCTCCATTCCTCAGGGCTTGAGGTGAGGCAGAATATCATGGAGGAAGAGTGTGGCAGAGGGAAGCAGCTCACATGATGATCAGAAAGTAGAGAGACATCTCCACTTGCTAAATACAAATGTATACCCCAGAGCCATGACCCCAATGCCCACTTCCTCTAGCCACACCCAACCTGCCTCCAGTTACCACTCAGTTAATCCAATCAGGGGATTAATTCATTGATTGGGTTAAGTCTCTCATGATCCAATCATTTCTCCTCTAAACCTTCTTGCATAGTTTCACACATGAGCTTCTGGAGGACAGCTCACATCAAACCATAACATTCTGCCTCTGCCCCCCAAAGTTCATCCCCATCTCACAATACAAAATATATTTAGTCCATTTCCAAGAGGTCCCACTGTCTCAACAGTTCTAAGACTGCCCAAAAGTTCAATTCTAAAGTCTCCTGAGACTCAGGGCAAACTTGCATCATGAATTCCTGTAAAAAATTAAAAGTAATTTACAAGCATTCAATATATAAAGGTACAGAGTAAACACTTCCATTCACAAAAATAGGGGCATAGAAAAAAGAGACAGGACCAAACTAAGACCAAAGTCCAGCTGGGAAAACAAATCTTGGAGTTCCACTTACAGCATCTGAGTGGGGCATTTGGCATGGTAATATTCTCTCTAAAGGGCTTGTGTAGTTCCGCCCCTGTGGCCTTGTTGGTTGCAGCCCAAGTGGCCTTTCCTGCAGCTTTCGTAGGAAGATGTCCCACATTACTGGCATTCTTAAATCTTGGGGTTCTTCACTGAAGCTTCGGCTTCCTCCTCAAATCTCCACACCTTGCCTTTTCGAGGAGTGTCCACAGGGACTCCTACCCTGCTACACTTTGCCTGGCCTCCAAGGCCTTCCTTTGAACTCTTGGTGGAAGCCAAGATTTCAGCAACCTGCAGAATCAGCACCATGTGTTTGACATCAAGATCTGTTGCCATCTTGAGCAGCAGCCAAGCCTCCAGGGACCCTGGCTGCAGCAGCCTCTGAGTGCTTAGGTAACTGAGCATGTTGAAAAACTTCCTAGGCCCCCTTGTGCAAGAAGGGTGCCCCACCGGTCTCTTCTCAAGAGAATTTTCACCTTCACTCCGTTGAGCTTGAGATGGGTGTGACCTTGTCAGCTCCTGAGAACCCCTCAAGCCATGTTTCTCATTGTCTCGGGCAGTGTTTAGCATTTCTTTAGTGGCAATAATGTCTTTAACAACTTCAACTTCCTTAGTCCCAGTTTTACTCCCACCTTTCAAGTCCAAGTTTTTCAAATCTTTCTGCTCCTGAATATCACAATAAACTTGTCTAAAAGCCACCAGCAATATCCATGCCACTGCCTGAATTCTCTGATGTCTAGGCATTTCTTCCACCAGATTAAGAAGTCCATAGATTTTAAAACTAGCCTCACAGAAAGTCTCAGGACACTGGCAAAATTCAAACAACTTCTCAGCCAGAATATAACACAAATGGCCTCTAGTCAAAATTCCAAAAGTGTCCTCCTTTTCCTCTGAACCCTCTTGAGCACAGTTCTCATTGTCCTTGGTCCCACGGGCATTCTGGTCTTCTGAGTGTCCACCAGAATTGGCCATTTAGCTCTGCTTACAACAATCCAAAGCACTCCCAGCTTGCAGTGCTACACATCTCATAATTCTCTCACCAATTCCCAAAAGTTCCAAAAGGTTCTGAACCTCATGGTCAGGTTAGTCACAACAACAACCCCACTCCTGGTACCAATTTGTTTAATCCCTTTATTTGTTTAATCCCTTTATTTTCCCTTTTGACTAAAAGACCCTTCCAGCACAATCGTGGATGAGGAAAAGTTTATTTGAAGGCTCAGAGTTTCAGAGGTCTCAATGCATAGACAGCTAGCTCCATTCCTCAGGGCCTGAAGTGAGACAGAACATCATGGAGGAAGAGTGTGGCAGAGGGAAGCGGCTCACATGATGATCATGAAGTAGAAATCTCCACTTGTCAGATACAAATATATACCCCAATGTCAGCCACACCTGACCTACCTTCAATTACCACTCAATCCCATCAGGTGATTAATTCATTGATGGGGTTAAGGTTCTCATAGCCCAATCATTTCTCCTCCAAACCTTGCATTGTCTCACACATGAGGTTTTGGGGGGCATCTCACATCCGAACCATAACACTTACTATTTTTGGTGCTGGAGATCAAGTTCAGGGTCTTGCACATACTAGTACATGCTGTACTACTGAACTAACCCCAGCTCACTTTTATTATCCTTGAAGACAATAAATTTACCTGTATTAAACAAATACTTAAAACGAAAGTAGTTCCTGAAATTATTTTCTTAATAGATATACATTATTTATCCAGTAAGAATAAAAAAGAATTCTTTTTCTCCCTTCTGGTGGCTGAAATGAACTATGGTTGTCAAATGGATAGAACACAAGAATTCGCTTGTAGACCAGGTTCTTTTGCAGAAATGCATAGATGTCCAAGTCATGATTTATAGCTGTTATTCCCTAGATAAATGTGCCAACTACTGTGCTTTCTGGTATATTAGTGTTTAATGCATTCTCCTTTGGGTTCAATGGCAGGAAATATAACCTTCTCTCAGGTTATGGGAGTCTTTAGAAACATGGGACCCAGCTGATGTCCAAGCTCATCAGACGTAGGCTGGGGCAGAACCTGATACACAGTGGGTCAGGAAGTTTCCATGCGTGCACAGGGCCTCATCACCAAGGCCTTGACTCTTCTTATGGTTTGGATGACGTGCCCTGCAAGCTCCTGCACAAAAGCAGACACGTCCGGGGTGTGATGTGGCTGCGAGGACCCCAACCTCAGTCCATCGTCTGAACAGCTGGGTGGAAACGGGGGCAGGTGGGTCACTGGGTGGTCTCCCACCTTCCAGACCCCACCAGGGCAGACGGCTTTGCTCCCTGGGCCCCTTCCTCCTGGGTGCAGAGGCCTGGGGCCGCCCGCCGGGGCCCAACCTCTGGAACCGTGGGCCCAAGGAAGCTGCTTTCGCTAAGCGGGTCTCATTGGCATTTCAGCGCAGTGACGCAAAAGCTAGTCAGCATGGCTTTCCCAAAGCTACTGATGCCCCTTCCAGGGAGCCTGTGCCGCAGTGTGGCTTCCGGGCACACCGGCCGCATGGCGCTGGCGGAGAGCCAGAGAATGGGTAGTCTGAGTTGAGCCCAATCGCTCCCTCCGCCAACGCCCACCGGCCTGTCACCACTCCCTACCCGGCTCGCCCTGCGTTGGGCGTGGGCTGGGCGGTGCGCATGGGCACTTGGACAGCCAAGCACCTGCAGCCGCCTCAGGGGTCGTGGGCCCTGGCTCGCAGCCCAGCAAGGCCAGCCGGGTGCTTCCTGCCGGCCCTTGAGTAGCTATTTCTTACACTAAGAGCAGCTTTTGTGTCATGAGATGTGATTCATTTCCTTCCACCCAAACCCAGTAGTCCTGAGAGTCTCAGGGTGTGCACCCAGTTGCTATCTAGTGACTTTATGCAAGTAGTGAATGCAGCTCCCTTTAGAGGGTCATGAGTCCCACAGGTCATGTAAGTGCTGGGGTTTACTTCTAGGGCTTTCCATTGAGTCATACCACTCAACAATATCCTGTTTGGTTTGACAAGTGCAATAACTATCAAATGGTCTGCTTTGTGATTTATGTTTTATTAGCCCTTGCTGACAACCATGGTCTTACATGAATTTCAACTCATGTGTCTCCTTCACGGTGTGTCCCTGGCTGAGGGCAACAGAAAGGAAGCCTGCCACCCTTTCATCGGATAATACAAAAGATGATTTTTTTTTCCCCCTCAAGGTAGAAATTAAAGACAGAGATAACAGTCACTGACTTAAGAAAAATATTGTGATGCACACACGTATAATTTAAGAATTACATCTTATGCAAGAAATTTCTTTGAAACTAGAAAAGACCATAAAACATAGAAAAAGATAAATTAAGTAAAATGTTGAACATTTATTCATTGAAGGAGTATCTGATTTGTAGTAAAACCAACAATTTAATTTCAACAAATATTTCCTGTGCACTTATATATGCCACCCAGTTCTAAATATTTGACATATTTAATCTCATTTCTCCTTAAGACATTAGAATGGAGATAGGTAATATTATTGTCATTATTTTGCAAATGACTAGCTGAGGCTCAGTGAGGTTAACTGACTTGCTGAGATAACAGTAAATTTCTGACAATAAAATTATAACTACACGTCTTAATAAAGCTAATGATCCATATTTAGATCTATATTGAATGGTAATTGTAATAAGAGTTAATAAGAGCCAAGTACACAGTATTTCACATGGATCACCTGGTTTAATTGTAGAAACAACCCTATGGAATAGAAATTGTCATTTTATCACCATGTAAGTGAGGAAACCCAAGCCTTGAAGGGTTAAATAACATCTTCAAAGTTACTGAGGTAGTAAGTGGCACAACTGGGATGCAAGTTACCTACATTAACTAGAGAATTATTTTTCTTAACCACTATCATAGGTCACGGTACATCCCTAAGATAAGACATTATGTCCCACACAAAGCACAGATGTGTATATGTATGTGAGCACAAACACTCACACACACATTAATGCTTATTTGTACATCAATATGTGCACACACAGGATTAGATATTATTTGGTCACAGAATAGCAAAAGTAATGATATTTGTAGAAAACAGAAATATGAGTATTGCAGGAAAAAACCATCCTTTGTGCATGCTACAATAGATTACTTGCCTCTGCCTGCTCCTGAGAAAGATTCCAAATTTTATGTTGCAATAAAAAGAACTGGCACAAGTTTCAGCCCATTGACCCATGCTGCTTCAAGATTTTTAGTGTGAAAAATAGAACATCAAAATTGGACTTCGATGTGAAATACATTGTTCTATAATTTGCCCCTGGATAAACACACGAATGGTTTCTATACAGTATAAATATATATCATTTAAATAATTCACAATAGCTAAGGGGACTGAAATAAATAAAATGTAAGGTTGCTAGTCTTTTGAAATAGTTGCTAGAGCCTGACTGTTTTTTCTGAACTGATATTGCTCATATTTATTTCTCCTTTCTTCCTTTATAGAGTTCAAGGACTTATAAAAGTGAGTAATATCTGTCTCTTATTTATTTATATGAAGTAATTCTGGCATGTATACCACCACTGACTCTAACGAATATGACAATGCAGCAAATAAAAGCATGCTTCATTTATTAAGTTGCAGAGTGATGATATCCAATGGTACAACTAGTCTCTGGAAATATATATGCATGCCAAATGTCAGGCACTCCATTGATTAGGGCCTGGAAGCCACATATGGAAGATTGCTATCCACCATGAAGTTTAGGTGCATCTCAGATGGCAGGCCTCTCCCACTAGAAGTCAAAAATAAACTGGCACATCTCCTTGGGACACATAATTTTAACATCTCCTAAATGATAACAAATACAGATGTGTCATGGAAAAGAGGAGAATATGCCACAGTTCATATATAAGAAAAGACAATGCTTAAAAGAAAGTTCACACATACAGAAAATCTTTTGAGGGTCCATGTCCCAGCTACTGGTTCCCTATGTTTGCTGTTGGGGCTTCTTCAGAGGAAATGCCTGAAAACCCAAAAGACATGAGTGGTGGTATGTGAGGTACAGAGAAGTTATTTCATCACTGGTAATGACCCAGGTGACAATCTTTATTTTGCTTCCTGGCAAGATAAGCACAGCATAGACAAGACTAGTGTCCAACTGAGTGTAACTTTTGAAACAATCCTTATCCACTAATGCACTAGGATGTAAACTCAAAGGATGAGTTTACAAAGATATCTTATATTTCTTTTTTTTAAATTTACTTATTGATTCATTGAACACAAATGGAGTACAGCTATTGTTTCTCTGGTTGTACACAAAGTAGAGTCACACCATCTGTGCATTCATACATGTACACAGGGCAATGATGTCTGTCACACATTCTGTTATTATTCTTACCCCCCCACACTCCAACCCCACCCCTCCCTTCCCTCTATGCTGTCTATCCTTCCTCCATTCTTGCCACACTTCCCCCCCACATTATGCATCATCATTCATTTATCAGAGAAACCATTCGGCCTTTGGATTTTTGGGATTGGCTGATCTCACTTAGCATAACAGTCTCCAACATCATCCATTTACCTACAAATGCCATAATTTTATTCTTCTTGATGGCTGAATACTATTCCATTCTGTATATATACCACAGTTTCTTTATCCATTCATCTATTGAAGGGCATCTAGGGTGGTTCCACAATCTAGCTATTGTGAATTGAGCAGCTATGAACATTGATGTGGCTGCATCACTGTAGTAATCTGATTTTAAGTCCTTTGGATATAGGCCAAGGAGTGGGATAGCTGGGTCAAATGGTGGATCTATTCCAAATTTTCTAAGGAATCTCCACACTGCTTTCCAGAGTGGCTGCACCAACTTGCACTCCCACCAGCAATGTATGAGTGTATCCTTTTCCCCACATCCTCGCCAACACCTGTTGTTGCCTGTATTCTTAATAAGAGACATTCTAATTGGGGTAAGATGAAATCTTAAGGTGGTTTTGATTTGCATTTCTTTATAACGAGGGATGTTGAACATTTTTTCATAAATGTGTTGATTGCTTGTAGATCTTCCTCTGTAAAGTGTCTGTTCATTTTCTCGGCCCATTTATTGATTGGGTTATTAGTGTTCTTGGTGTAAAGATTTTTGAGTACTTTGTAGATTCTGGAGATTAGTGCTCTATCTGAAGTGTGTGTAGCAAAGATTTTCTCCCACTCTGAGGGCTCTCTCTTCACATTGCTGATTGTTTCCTTTGCTGAGAAAAAGCTTTTTAGTTTGACTATATCCCAATCATTGATTCCTGCTTTTATTTCTTGTGCTTTGGGAGTCATTTTGAGGAAATTCTAGCATCATTCTAAATGGAGAAAAATTGAAAACATTCCCCCTGAGAACTGGAACAAGACAGGGATGCCCTTTTTCACCACTACTATTCAACATTGTCCTTGAATCTCTAGCCAGAGCAATTAGACAGACCAAAGAAATTAGAGAAACACAAATAGGAAAAGAAGAGCTCAAACTATCCCTATTTGCTGATGACATGATTCTCTATTTAGAAGACCCTAAGAATTCCACCAGAAAACTTCTGGAACTCATAAATGAATTCAGTAAAGTAGCAGGATATAAAATTAATGCTCATAAATCTAATGCATTTTTATTCATAAGTGATACATCCTCTGAGAGAGAAATTAGGAAAACTACCTCATTCACAATAACCTCAAAAAAAAAAATACTTGGGAATCAATCTAACAAAAGAAGTGAAAGACCTCTACAATGAGAACTACAGAACACTAAAGAAAGAAGTTAAAGGGCATCTGAGAAGATGGAAAGATCTCCCATGTTCTTGGATAAGCAGAATTAATATAGTCAAAATGGCCATACTTCCAAAAGTGCTATACAAATTCAATGCAACTCCAATTAAAATCCCAATGACGGACCTCATAGAAATAGAGCAAGCAATCATGAAATTCATTTGGAGGAATAAGAGATTCAGAATAGCTAAAGCAATCCTTAGGAAGAAGAGCGAAGCAGGGGGTATCACAATACCAGACCTTCAACTATACTACAGAGCAATAGTAACAAAAACAGCATGTTATTGGCACCAACATAGACAGGTAGATCAATGGTACAGAATAGAGGACACAGAGACAAACCCACGTAAATATAGGTATCTCATACTTGACAAAGGAGCCAAAAACATACAATGGAGAAAAGATAGCCTCTTCAAGAAATGGTGCTGGGAAAACTGGAAATCCATATTCAGCAAAATGAAACTGAACCCATATCTCTCACCCTGTACAAAACTCAACTCAAAGTGGATCAAGGACCTAGGAATTAGACCAGAGACTCTGCACCTAATAGAAGAGAAAATAGGTCCAAATCTTCATCACGTTGGCCTAGGACCAGATTTCCTCTTATATTTCTTAATATGATAAATATACGCACCTTTAATCAGAGTGGCTATTTGAATTATTTTTTGGCTTTTTCAAAAACAAAGAGCCACTGGAAACTCAGGGTTTGGATCTAGTTTATCCACATACTTTATTTTTCCCATCTATTTGTCTTACAGATATTTCAGGTCTAAATAAAAATCTGAACTATCAGCTTGTCTTAAAACCGTAAGGTGTGGCAACTAAGTCACCCATTAAGTACAGTTTTTCAGTCAAAATGACTCTATATGAATGAAAGCAATCTATGATATATGAATCTTACAGTAGCATTGATTCCATGCTTACCAAATGCCAGTGTAGATGTAATTCTTTTTAATTAATGGTAAACTTGTTCCCAGGTCAAAAAACTAAAAGATGGAAGAAGAGAGAAATTGCTTAGAGAAATTGAAATTGATTATCTACCTTTCCACGTGCAAGAGTGTAAGACTATGTTGATTAGGGAAAAGGGATTTTTAACATTTTAACTACCTTATGAACACAAGCAATTCCTGATCTCCAGTTACTGAAAGTTATGGCAACAGCAGCAAGCCTTTTCCTGTATTATAATTTCAACAGTTGGGTTACTTTCAAAATTGACTAATATGAATAACAATAGTAATCTAACCAAATTTTGTTTTACGTTTCTTCATATATAAAACCTGTGGTCAAATTATAGGTGTAGCTTGGTGTTTTTCTATTCCTGAAGAACAACTTGGAAAGGTTGGTCACCACTATTGATGACCTCATGTTCATTTTAGTGGGTCTAGTTCATCCCTCACAGAATATTTTTTTTTTTCCTTTGGTACTGGGGATTGAACCCAGAGGTGCTTTACCACTGAGTCATATCTCCAGCTTTTTTATTTATTTATTTTTATTTTGAGACAGTGTCTAACTAAGTAGCTTAGGGCCTTGCTAAATTGCTGAGACTGGCTTTGAACTTGTGATCCCCCTGTTTCAGCCTCCCAATCCACTGGATTTACAGGTGTGTGCCACCATGCCCACCTCTTTACAGAAGAATTGGTTGCAGTAAAAAAAGATGAAAAGGAAAGTCAAGGTACAAGCATCAAAATGATTTATATCTGTAAGTAAATGTAAGGCATTTTGAAAAGCTGTTTGCTCATTTAGACTTTTTTCCAAGGGCCAACTTTTGAGAAAGGAAATCTGATCCTTACAGTGGTTTATCCCGAGATCTAGGGAAACAAACTTATTTTCAGGCTTCATGTTTTTTAGATGGTGCTTCACTAGCTCAGAAATTCTGATATAGATTACTCTAGTTTTATTGTATTTATTCATTTATTTGTGGTACTGGAACCAAACACAGGGTTGCTCTACCACTAAGCCCAGGCCTCTTTAAGTCTTTTTTTTTTTTTTTTTAAATTTTGGGATAGGATCTCCCATGTTGCCCAGGCTAGCCTCAAACTTGCAATCTGCCTGCCTCATCCTCCCAAGTAACTGGGATTGCAGATGTGCTCCACCAAGTCTGGCATCAATTACTCTAGTTTTAACATGCATTTCTATAATTAATATAGACAATTTTTGAAACTATTCATTTTACTTCCTTATATAAAATGTTAAAATACTACTAATAATTAAGTCTCCCCATCCCTCTTCTTTGCTACATAATAATTTATAAGGCCATATGAATTGGCATACTACAGTAATACAGACACCTAAATGTTTATAGCAGTACAATTCCCAATAGCTAAATTATGGAATCAACCCAGATGCCATAGATGAATGAATTATGAAACTGTGTATATATGCACAAGAGTTCTACTCAGCCATAAAATAGAAAGAAATTATGGCATCTTCTGGTAAGTGAATGTAAATAGAGAATATCATGCTAAGTGAAATAAGCCAAACTCAGAAACTAAAAAGTCAGATGTTTTCTCGAATATGTGGAAGCTACAGTAAAATAAAGGAAATGCGGGGAAGGAAGGATAGGATAACATAAAGATAAAGGGAAGATCAGTAATGTAGAATAAGGAAATTGAGAGGCAGAGTGGAGGGATGGATTAAAGGGAGGAAAAGGAGAATAAATTCTTAGAAAATCATGTTATGTGCATATATAAATATATGACGGGGAATTTCACCTGTAGGCATTGGAAGAAAGACCCAATCAAATATATATAAATAGATGAGCAAAAGGAAATCTAATAGAATGGAGAATGGGAGAGGGGAGGGAGTATAAAAGGGAAAGGGGGATGAACTAAATTGAATTCCATGCATCTATGAGTCTGTGGGGATGAACCCAGCTACTACGTATAATGCTCTAAAAAAAGAAAGAAAATAAACAAATATGTGTGTGTGTGAGCTCATGCTGGTGTATATATAAAAGAAGGATGTAGAAGATGAGCTCTAGTTATTTTCAGTCAAATATTTTATTCTTCTGACCTTTAGATTCTGAACAAATGCTGGGTGCCTAATCAAGGCTCCATAAAGTATGTGTTGTTTTTATGAGCAGAGTATACAGGGCTATTAAAAAAAAAGAAGAAATTTCTTCTTTCTATCAAAACCTTGGAGAGAAAGAACACCATAACAATTTTCAGGTGACAAAATTTAATATCTAGAAATACAAGAAAAACAAGTAGAAAATGATTTAACACCATAGGAGAATGTGCTCTGAGAAATTCTGAAGAGATTAATTTGGAAAAGAAATAGTTTTCTCCTAGTCCAAGAAGAAAAATACTATGATATATCAATTAAGAAACAAAGTCAATAAAAAAGAATATTAAGGAACATTAAAAAAAGACAAATGGCAATACACATTCTATCATTAGCTAAAAACTCTATTAATTCTAAAAGACCTAATTTGAAAGTATCATCACAGTAAAATATCAATATTGCTTTTCCCATTGCTGAAAGTAGCTGATTCCAAACTTATCCTAAAATAAAATGAGTAAAATAATCCATTTGTACATTCATTGTCTCACTATTCAATGGAAAAGACTATGTTCTGTTCCACAAAATTATGTTCATTCTTGGTTCTGTCATTTCTACATGAATTGAAATAAGTGACATGTTACAGAATGCTGATATTTTTACTAAGATTGCACTGAATTCACAGTTGTCTTTCCATGGAATGTGACAAGTTTGCAATTATATAGAGTCTTCTCCACTGACTCATCTCCCTTTATTTATATTATTAATACATTTTTCTTGTTATAGAAGTCTTGAGCAAGTTTCAAGTGTTTTCTTTTTGACAGAAATACCTTTTTCAAATTATATTTCTGAATTGTTTATAAGTAAAAAACAACTGATTTTTGTATGTCAACATTTAATCCACTGACCTTTCTAAAGTTATATATTGATCCTAATTATCTAATATTCTTTTTAAAATTTTTAAAAAAATTTGTTCTAATTAGTTATACATGCAGTAGAATGCATTGATGCATTTTGATAAATCATACATAAATGTGATATAATTTCTCATTTTTCTGATTGTACATATTGTAGGATCACATCAGTCATGCAGTCATATATGTACATGAGGCAGTAATGTCTGTTTTACTCTATTATCCTTCCTACCCCCACACCCCTTCCCCTCCTTTACTCCCCTCTACCTTATCTTTGAATTTAGCATGTACCATCTAAAATTGTCTGTAAGTATTGATGTTATTTCTTTCTTTTTAATATATAATGACTTGTATTTCTTTTTTTCTATAACTAAATTCTCTCCAGTGATTTATTGAATATAAATGTTAGAAAGTTTCTTTATCTCATTCCTAGTTTCACATGGAAATTTTATAATATAGCATAATTAATATAATATTTGCATATAAGATTTTAACAAATACTTTTATTATATAACAGAAGTTCTCATCTATCCCTAGTCTAAACCTGAATTTTTGGAGTTAGCCACCATTGACATTATTTCTTTTTCTTAAAACCAAAATTCAGTTCTTTGGTTTTTTTTTATGATGATTTTACCCTTTCTACTTTTGAGATTATCACAATGCCTCTTTTACTAAGACTCTAGTCACTTGAGTATGAAATCTTTTTCCTCTTATATTTTATGGGATTTTTTTGCATTTTTCAATGTTTCCATCTTGGAACTTTTACCAGAAATCTTCTTTTAAGCTATAGAACTTCTACTAGATATCCTCTGTTAAACTATCTTTCATTCCACTAATACTTTTTCTGCTCTGTCTAATGCGAATTAAAATCTCCTGAATATTAATTTCTGTGGTTTCATTTTTAAATTTTGGAATATTCATTTGATTCTTCTTTGTAGATTTCAGGTTTCTGATCAAATTCTCTGTATTTTTTGACCAACTGTGTTATGGTTTGAAACTGGAATGTACTTCAAAAAGCTCATGTATTAGAAGCATAGTCCCCAATATAGAGTGGTACAGAGGTGGCAAAAATTAGGGCTCTGACATCATCAGTGTTAGAAATCCAGAAAATGGATTAATTGAAAGCTGAATGGGCTACTAGGAAGTGGAACTGAATTGGAGAGTGTAGATCACTGGGGACATGCCCTGGAAACATTTATCTTCTCCCTACCTGCCCCTCTTTCTTCTCTTTCTCCCTCTTCTTCCCTAAGTTGACCATTTTTTCTCTACTATATCCTTCTCCCATGATGTTCTGTATCATCTTAAGCCTAGAGCAAAAGAGTTAGCTGACCATGGACTGAGATCTGAAGCTATGTGCCAAAATAAACTTCTCCTCCTCTAAGTTGTTATTCTCAGGTATTTTTATGACAATGATGAAATGTTGACTAACACAATATGAATTAACATTATTTTAAAAGATCATCTGCTATTCCAGTGATATGTTTCCATTTTCTATCTTTTTCTCTAGTTTCTCAGTCATTTTTATTTTGTTACTTGATTGCTTTAGTCTCTGTATATGCCTTCCCCCAATACCTATGTTAAAACCTAATTACCAATGTGATGATGTTAAAACATCAGGCCCATGGAATGTGATTAAGTTATGAGGAAAAAGCCCTTATGAATGAGATTAGTGTACATATGTAACTATATGATGGGGGGATTCTACATCATGTATAACCAGAAGAATGAGAAATTTTACTCCATTATATATGAAGTATCAAAGTGCATTCTACTGTCATGTATAATTAATTAAAACAAATACAAAATTTTTAACAAGGGGGCCCAAAGAAGCTGACTTGCCCCATCTAACTGTGAGAAGGCATAATCCCAGAGGAATGGGACCTCACCAGTTACGAAATATGCTAATACCTTATGTATTTCCCAGTTTCCAGCACTGTGAGAAATATATTTTTGTTGTTTGCAAACCACCCAGTAAATGGTTTTGTTTTACAGCAGCCTGAAGGGACTAAGACACTGCATAAGTAACTTAATATTTATGTTTTGTGGTGCTGGGGACTGAACCCAGGGCCTTGTGAATGCAAGGCAAGCACTCTACCAACTGAGCTACATCCCCAGCCCCAATAACTTAATATTATTAAAAAGCTCTTAAGATTAATAAATACCAGACATAGTGGCTCATGGCCATAATCAGAGTGCTGGGGAGGTTGAGGAGATAGGAGGATTGCAAGTTCAAGGCCAGCCTGAGCAACTTAGTGTGACCCTGTTTCAAAATAAAAAATACAAAGGGCTGAGGATGTGGCTCAGTAGATAAGTGCCCCTAGGTTCAATGCTGGTTAAAAAAAAAAAAAAATAGTAAATACTCTTTTTTATTATCTCTGTCTCTTTTTTTCTTTTTTGGTACTGGGGATTGAACTCCGGGGTACTTAACAACTGAACCACATCCCCAGCCGTGTTTTTAAAGTTTTTAGTAGACACAGGGTCTCTCTGAGTTGCTAAGGGCCTCCGTAAATTGCTGAGGCTGTCTTTGCACTTGCAATCCTCCCACCTCAACCTCGCGAGCCCGGGGAGTATAGGTGTGTGCCACTGTGCCTGGCAATATTATCTCTTTATATTATTTTTTCTAAAGAAAATAATAATATTTGTCAGACAGCTAATACCACCTTTGATTAATATGGAATTCCGAGCTTTATGAATTCCTTCATTTGTCCCCCAGCAAAAGTGGGAACATTTAAAGATTTCCTTTTCCAAAATGTTGTTTTTTCATATATTCAGTTGACTTTGGAGTATAAAAATCTTGCCACTCATTGAAGGTCTGGCAGAGAAACTAGTTCAACTGGTTCAAGTGATAAAAACAGTGCTTGCTAATTAGGTTATTTTTGGCATTTATCATTTTCAAAGTAGTCAACAAAATTTCCTTAAATGTACTAAGGTAATTCACTTTTCAGCTCCAAACAGTTTGCTGAGAACTCTCCCTGTACAGTGAATCCAGATTTATGTACTCTGCCCCTCTGTCCAGGTTTTTTTTTTTTAGTTCTTTCAAACATTTCCAAGCCAACTAATTGTTTTTAATATAGTCAATCATTTTGTAGCATCATCCAGACACTTGAGTTTTCATTTCCTCCTCAAGCATTTTGACATCAGCGTTCTCTGTGATTAAAACAGTACATTATGACAATGTCAAGAATTTATTTTGCAACTATAGGCTAAACTTCACGTGGGAGTCAAGTGCAATGTGATAATATCAGTAAAGAAGCAAGCACCATTCCTCCTGGATGGAATTTTCTCCACATAAAAGACAAAATATTCAATATATTGTGACATTTTTCTTGTTTTAAGTAGTACTTTACAGCAGAAAAACATCATTCATGAATTTCATCAACATTTACAATTTTTACAAATGCTGGAACTTGATGTTTAATAGTGAAATCTGTTTACTCACCATTCTGAAAGGAGAAACTATTGTTTTTTCCATTTATTGCCCTAAATCTTTTCCTCCCAGGTGATATATTTCCGGTTTTTCAACTTATACTGTTAGAGAATGGAGCCTTCAATTTATGTAATGCATCTTCACCTAGCATTTTTTTTCTTTTTATTTAATTTTTTGATTCATTAAACACAAATGGAGTACAGCAATTGTTTTTCTGCTTGTACACAAAGTAGAGTCACCCCATCTGTGCATTCATACATGCACACAGGGCAATGATGTCTGTCACACATACTATTATTATTCTTACCCCCCAACCTCAACCCCACCCCTCCCTTTGCTGTATGCTCTCTATCCTTTCTCCATTCTTGCCATCATTCCACCCCACATTATGCATAATCATTCACTTATCAGAGAGACCATTCAGCCTTTGGATTCTGGGGATTGGCTAATCTCACTTAGCATAATAGTCTCCAACATCATCCATTTACCTACAAATGCCATAATTTTATTCTTCTTTATGGCTGAGTAATATTCCATTGTGTATATATACCACAGTTTCTTTATCCATTCATCTATTGAAGGGCATCTAGGGTGGTTCCACAATCTAGCTATTGTGAATTGAGCAGCTATGAACATTGATGTGGCTGCATCACTGTAGTAATCTGATTTTAAGTCCTTAGGTTATAGGCCAAGTAGTGGGATAGTTGGGTCAAATGGTGGATCCATTCCAAGTTTTCTAAGGAATCTCCACACTGCTTTCCAGAGTGGCTGCACCAACTTGCACTCTCACCAGCAATGTATGTGCGTACCCTTTTCCCACATCCTCGCCAACACCTGTTGTTGCCTGTATTCTTAATAAAAGACATTCTAATTGGGGTAAGATGAAATCTTAAGATGGTTTTGATTTGCATTTCTCTTATAACAAAGGATGTTGAACATTTTTCCATAAATCTGTTGATTGCTTGTAGATCTTCCTCTGTAAACTCTCTGTTCATTTCCTTGGCCCATTTATTGATTGGGTTATTAGTATTCTTGGCGTAAAGATTTTTGAGCACTTTGTAGATTCTGGAGATAAGTGCTCTATCTGAAGTGTGTGTGGCAAAGATTTTCTACCAATCTGAAGGTTCTCTCTTCACATTGCTGATTGTTTCCTTTGCTGAAAAAAAGCTTTTTAGTTTGACTCTATCCCAATCATTGATTCCTGTTTTTATTTCTTGCACTTTGGGAGTCATGTTAAGGAAATCTGGTCGTAGATCAATGTAATGAAGATTTGAACCTATTTTCTCCTCTATTAGGTGCAGGGTCTCGGGTCTAATTCCTAGGTCCTTGATTCATTTTGAGTTGAGTTTTGTACAGGATGAGAGATATGGATTCAGATTCATTTTGCTGCATATGGATTTCCAATTTTCCCAGCACCATTTCTTGAAGAGGATATCTTTTCTGCATTGTAGGTTTTGGCTCCTTTGTCAAGTATGAGATACCTGTATTTATGTGGGTTTGTCTCTGTGTCCTCTATTCTGTACCATTGATCTACCTGTCTATTTTGGTGCCAATACCATGCTGTTTTTGTTACTATTACTCTGTAGTATAGCTGAAGGTCTGGTATTGTGATACCCCCTGTTTCACTCTTCTTGCTAAGGATTGCTTTAGCTATTCTGGGTCTCTTATTCCTCCAAATGAATTTCATGATTGCTTGCTCTATTTCTATGAGATCCGTCATTGGAATTTTAATTGGAATTGCATTGAATTTGTATAGTGCTTTTGGAAGTATGGCCATTTTGACTATATTAATTCTGCCTATCCAAGAACATGGGAGATCTTTCCATCTTAGATTCTCTTTAACTTTTTTCTTTAATGTTCTGTAATTCTCATTGTAGAGGTCTTTCACTTCTTTTGTTAGATTGATTCCCAAGTATTTTTTTTTTTTTGAGGTTATTGTGAATGGGATAGTTTTCCTAATTTCTCTCTCAGAGGATGTATCACTTATGAATAAAAATGCATTAGATTTATGAGCATTAATTTTATATCCTGCTACTTTACTGAATTCATTTATGAGTTCCAGAAGTTTTCTGGTGGAATTCTTAGGGTCTTCTAAATAGAGAATCATGTCATCAGCAAATAGGGATAGTTTGAGCTCTTCTTTTCCTATTTGTGTTTCTCTAATTTCTTTGGTCTGTCTAATTGCTCTGGCTAGAGTTTCAAGAACAATGTTGAATAGTAGTGGTGAAAGAGGGCATTCCTGCCTTGTTCCAGTTCCAGGGGGAATGCTTTCAATTTTTCTCCATTTAGAATGATGTTAGCTGTGGGCTTAGCATAGATAGCCTTTACAATGTTAAGGAATGTCCCCACTATCCCTATTTTTTCTAGTGTTTTGAGCATGAAGGGGTGCTGTATTTTATCAAATGCTTTCTCTGCATCTATTGAAATAATCATGTGGTTCTTGACTTTAAGTCTGTTGATGTGGTGAATTATGTTTATTGATTTCCGGATGTTGAACCAACTTTGCATCCCCAGGATGAAACCCACTTGATCATGGTGCACTATCTTTTTAATATGCTTTTGTATGTGATTCGCTAAAATTTTGTTAAGAATTTTTGCATCTATGTTCATTAGGGATATTGGTCTGAAATTTTCTTTCCTTGATGTGTCCTTCTCTGGTTTTGGTATCAGGGTGATATTAGCTTCATAGAATGATTTTGGAAGGGTTCCCTCCTCGTCTATTTCATGAAATACTTTGAGGAGTATTGGAATGAGCTCTTCTTTGAAGGTCTTGTAGAACTCGGCAGTGAATCCATCTGGTCCTGGACTTTTCTTTGTTGGTAGGTTTTTGATGACTTCTTCTATTTCATTGCTTGAAATTGATTTATTTAAGTTGTGTATGTCCTCCAGATTCAGTTTGGGTGGCTCATATGCCTCTAGGATCCTGTTGATGTCTTGGAGGTTTTCTATTTTGTTGAAGTATAAGTTTTCAAAGTAACTTCTTATTATGTTTTGTATTTCAATTGTGTCTGTTGTAATATTTCCATTTCCATCACGAGTTTTACTAATTTGGAGTTTCTCTCTCCTTCTCTTCGTTAGCGTGGCTAAGGGTTTATCAATTTTGTTTGTTTTTTCAAAGAACCAACCTTTTGTTTTGTCAATTTTTTGAATTGTTTCTTTTGTTTTAATTTCCTTGATTTTAGCTCTGATTTTGATTTTTTCCTGTCTTCTACTACTTTGGGTGATGATCTGTTCCTCTTTTTCTAGGCCTTAGAGTGGTAATGTGAGGTCATTGATTTGTTGACTTTTCATTCTTTTATTAAATGCACTCCATGCAATGAATTTTATTCTTAGCACTGCTTTCATAGTATCCCAGAGATTTTGATATGTTGTATCTTTGTTCTTGTTGACATCTGAGAATCTTTTAATTTCCCCCCTAATGTCTTCTGTTATCCATGTGTTATTCAGTAGCATATTATTTACTCTCCAGGTCTTGGAGTAGTTTCTGTTTTTAACTTTATCATTGTTATCTAATTTCATTCCCTTATGATCTGATAGTATACAAGGTAGTATCTCTATGTTTTTGTATTTGCTAAGAGTAGCTTTGTGGCATAACTAATGGTCTGTTTTAGAGAAGGTACCATGAGCTGGTGAGAAGAAAGTGTATTTGCTTTTTGATGGATGGAATATTCTATATATGTCTGAATATTCTATATATGTCTATATATGTCTGAATATTCTACATAAGTCCAAATTAGAGATTGTGTCATTGAGTCCTATGGTTTCTTTGTTCAGTTTTTGCTTGGAAGATCTGTCCAATGGTGAGAGAGGAGTGCTAAAGTCCTATAGTATTTTTGTGTTTTGGTCTATTTGATTCCTGAAATTGAGAAGGATCTGATTGACGTACATGGATGCAACATTGTTTGGTGCATAAATATTTATGATTGTTATGTCTTGCTGATTTATGCTTCCTTTAAGCAGTATGAAATGTCCTTCTTTATCCCTTCTAACTAACTTTGGCTTGAAGTCTGCTTTATCTGAAATGAGGATGGAAACTCCTGCTTTTTTACTCAGTCCATGTACATGGTATGTTTTTTCCCAACCTTTCACCTTTAGTCTGTGGGCATGTTTTTCTATCAGATGAGTCTCTTGAAGGCAGCATATTGTTGTGTCTTTCTTTTTAATCCAATCTGCCAGTCTGTGTCTTTTGATTGATGAGTTTAGGCCATTTACATTCAGGGTTCTTATTGAGATATGACTTGTATTTCCTGCCATTTTAGCTTTTTGGGGGGGTTTTAGCTTAACTTTGTTTCTCCTTTGATTGACTCTTTCTTTAGGGTAATTCCTCCCCATGTTAACGGGGATTCTTGTTTTTCATTTCTTCCTCTTCCAATATTTTGTTGAGATTGTTCTGTAGGGCAGGCTTTCTATTTGTGAATTCTTTACGTTTTTGCTTATCATGGAAGGATTTTATTACATCATCAAATCTGAAGGCAAGTTTTGCTGGGTATAAGATTCTTGGTTGGCAGCCGTTTTCTTTCAGAGCTTGAAATATGCTGTTTCAGGCCCTTCTTGCTTTTAGGGTCTGGGCTGAGAAATCTGCTGATATCCCTATTGGTTTACCTCTGTAGGTAATCTGATGCTTTTCTCTTGCAGCCTTTAAGATTCTATCTTTGTTTGTATGTTAGGTATTTTCATTATAATGTGCTTTGGTGTGCATCTGTTGTAATTCTGTGCATTTGGTGTCATGTAAGCCTCTTGTAATTGATTTTCCATCTCATTCATCATATTTGGGAAATTTTCTGGTATTATTTCATTGAACAGATTATTCATACCCTTGGTTTTTATCTCTGTGCCTTCCTCAATCCCAATAACTCTTAAATTTGGTCTTTTCATGATGTCCCATATTTCTTGGAGATTTTGTTCATGATTCCTAACCATCTTCTCTGTTTGTTCAACTTTGTGTTCAAGATTAAATATTTTGTCTTCATTGTCTGAGGTTCTGTCTGCTAAGTGATCTATTCTGTTATTTATGCTTTCTATTGAGTTTTTAACTTGGTTTGTTGTTTCCTTCATTTCCTTGTTTCATTCAAGGATTTCTGTTTGTTTTTTTCTCAGAACTTCTATCTCTTTATTGAAATGATTTTTTGCTTCCTGCAATTGCTCTATTAGCTGATTATTCATAGCCTGAATTTGCTCTCTCGTCACATCATTCTCTTCCTGGATCCTTTTAATTATGAACATTCTGAACTCCCTTTCTGTCATTCTTTCTACCATGCTGTCTTTGGGTACTCTTGATATATCATCTAGGTTTGTTTGGGATACTTTCTTCCCGTGTTTTCTCATGTTTCTCGTGTATCTTCCCCTCTAGTAGTGCAAATCAGAGGGTTTGCAATTTCCCTGTAAAGACTTAAAGTGTCCCTACAGATTTCCAGTAACTCACCTGATGTTTGAGAGGTTCTTGATCAAGCGGTGACCCAAGAGAGCTGCTGTCCCTCTACCTCCAGGTTGGGAATTATCAATGCTTCTGGGCAGAGGCAGCCTGGTGTTGATAGACAATCAGATACAGCAAGGTGCTAGACCCTAGGCCAGGGTGTGGACCTGGGCACTAGACCAAGTTGGGGTGGTGTCACAGAACTGTGGTCAGTGATGGAGACACTGGGCTTAAGAGCCCAGGCAGGCCTGAGCTCCTCGCTGGGGGCTCAGTCGGTGGCAGGTGGTCACTCTCTGCCAGGGAAGTTGTAAAATAGCGCTGAAGGGCCTAAACTCCCTGCTGGAGCTGGCGACTCCGTCTGCTCCAGGCCAGATCTCTCCAGGAACTGCAGCCCCGTGGCGCTGCCAGAAGACCGGAGCTCAGCTCTGAGGACTCAGGCAGCCTAAGATGGTTGCTCTCTGCCAGGGAAGCTGTAAAATCTTCACCTAGCATTTAATCACTACAATTTTTACATATTTATGGTCTCACAAAAAAACATGACTTTTTCGGTTTGTGACAATAATTTCTGCTACTGAAGAACTTGCATCTTAAGCCTTTTTATTGAATGCAATTAACTTTTTAAATAAAATCTTTACTGAGTTTGTTTGAAGATTCCAATAACTACTTCTAGCCCTTTTCTTTTTGAATGAGGATGGTATGTAAACATATTTTCAAATTTTTTCGAGTTATCACTTCATTTAGAAATAGTCTGCAACAAACTATACACAATGGAATAGGACAGCTTGTATTATCAGTACATGAACAAAGTTAGTAGTTATCCTTCATGGTAAAGACAGGTTTTGTTGTTGCTGCTGCTGTAGTTTTTCCTTTTCCGTTAGTGACTTTAGCACAATTACTTTGAAAGGACACTGACAATCATGATGGTTTATTAAACCTTTCACACTACCCATAGATCCACACCTACAATCATCCTTTTCCATCTCATAACTATGTTCAGGAAATACCATATTGGGAACTTAAAAATGTTTGCAAAACTAAATACTAATAGCATAAAATGAACGGTACATATTTTTAAAAGAAAAAATTAAAAATATTAAAATTTAACTCTTTCAACCAACATTGCTCACATTTTGCAACATTTTTAACAGTAGCAAAGTGAAAAAGAACTACTTCAGGGTATGCAAAAATTAGAGTTCGAGAATGAAATATTTCCTCTGATTTTCTGTGATATGGGTAGGATTTGTTTCTTCTGTTAGGTACTAGGTAGTAGTTAAACAAAATATTTAGGGAGGTTACTCAGATCTGAGATGGTGACATCATCGCCCAACTGCCCTCCTCTTTCTCAGTAGAAAACTCACCAATTTTCATGCTCCCTTACCCCACAAACTGCCCCAATCTGATGTCAGAACCTGAGAACATGCTCAAATGACTCATTCGAAAGAATAAAATATCCTACTGTGCACTGTTGCATAGGACGGAGAGATGCTAATGGAGTTGCTAAAGGTGCTGTCTATCACCCTGAACTCTATCACTGGGCATCACACAATGTTCAAAATCATTTCTTTTCAGGAATGATCTTTATCAGAACATCTACTAACATCTTGTGAAACCTGAGGATTCCATAAATAATTGTCTGAAAAATTCTGAATTCTGTGTCTCAACCATAGCAACCTTATCCACTGAAATAATGAAGTCACAGTTTTGTATTACAGAGCAGCTGTCTCCTAAAACCCAAATTGCCCAGGAGGAAAGAAGCAGTTCTTTGAGTACTAGTCCTGCAAAATCTGGGAATGGCAAACATTTTATAATATGTTTATATTTGTGGATAATTACTTGTGTATACACAAGTTATACTTGTGTGTAACTATTTGTGTAGTTATGCACAAATATAAACATATTATATCTGCATTACTAAAATCTGCTCTATCAGATTGTATGTGTATGTGTGTGTGGCGGGGGGGAGTGTATTCCCAAAATGCACACGATTTGAGAGTGCCTAATAATTCTGTTATTTTCCACATTACTTTAAAATTACTTGAGAATTACTGTCTTGACACTGCAAATTTCATATTTTACACATGCCCCTCTTGGAAAATGTGCACTGCTGTATGTGCTATGTTGTCTCAATATCAATAAATACACTCAGTTTTAGAACCTCCTTGTAAGTAATTATAATATTAAGATTTTTTTGATTATTGTGAAAAAATAACATGAAAACTGAGTCAAATAGAAAGGATTATACTTACAGCTTTTAAAAGATCCTTTATTTTTGCTAGTATGAGAGGTTTTTAACTTTCATAGTGCTGTTATAAAACTATTAGTTCAAATCCTATTATACTGTCAGTATTTCTATTCTTGTTCTCAACTTACGAGGGAAAACATAAGCATATACACAAAATTCTCTACACTCTGTAGCATCTTTTAACATATATTACCACCTGATAAGCTGCAAATGGAGTAACGATGGCCTTAATAAAGACAGGGAAAGACATTTATCTGAATCTTCCATTCAGTTCTCTGTGTACATAAATGCCAGCTTTTTCTGGAGGTAAAATTAGATTTAATTAATGTTTTAGTTTTCTGTGGCTGCTGTAACAAATTACCTCAAACTGAGTGGCTTAAAACAACAGAAATTTATTCCTTCACAGTTCAGGAGGTAAGAAGTTTGAAGTTAAAATGTGTGCAGTGCTTGTCTGACTTTGAAAGTCCTGGGTGGAGTCCATTTCTTGCCCCTTCCAATTCCTGCTGGCTCCAGGTGTTTCTTAGCTTGTAACCACATCACTCCAGTCTCTACATTCACAGTCATATTATCTTTTCCTCTTCTCTTTGTCTGTTGTGTATTGTGTGTGTGTGTGTTTCTCAGACTAGTCTCAATCCATTTCATAATTATACATGTGATTGCATTTAGGGTTCAATTTTATGATCCAGGATGACTTCCTTTCAAGATCCTTAGCCACAAAGCAAATACTATTCACCATGTAGAATAATAATCACAGGTTTCAGAGATTAGAATGTGCACAGAAATATTTGTAGATGGCATTACTACAATCTGCTCTATCACCCAAAATTCTTATCTATGCCACCTGCAAAATATATTTACCCTAAACCAACTTCCAAAAATACTCACACCCTTTAAACATCAATGCTAAATCCAAAATTTCATCTGAGTATCATTAGTTTAAAAGTTCCAAATCTTATCATCTGAATCATGTAAATTAGTTATGGGTATGACTCAGTATGTGATCCATTGAGCCCCCCACCACATTTGTGGACTTGTGAAAAAGAGAAACAATTTATCTCCTTACAAAAGGCAAAGGTAGGACAGGATTATGATTACAGTCATATGTATTCCCCAATTTAAAAGCAGAACATGGAGGTATAAAAGGGTTATCAATCCTAACCTAGTTTTAAATCCAGCAGGGGAAGTTCCATTAGTATTTGAGGCCTAAAAGTAATCACCTGTGACTTGGGATTTCATCATCCAGATCTCTGTCTGAGTCCTCTGGGCTCTTGTATCTGCCAGTCTCTCCTCTGCACCTACAGATGCCTCCACCCAAGGCTCTCTGTTAAAGTTAACTCTTCCTCTTTCTTGAAGGACAGCACATGCTTACAGGTAAGTACTTCCATCAGTCGGTTTACTGCCTAAAGAGTCCTTGAAGACTGAGAACCTTCCTTCAATTTGTTCTGTCTCTGAATTTCAGTCCACTGACCAAGTTTCAGATGGACAGTATTCTCAAAAGCCTTATGGGTTATCCATATTTTGGTAATTCTTACCATTAGTCAAAGGGGTTTTCCAATTCATCCTAGAAAATCTCAGATTAATGCTGACTTATGTTGAGATAATTTGAGTGCCTCATTTATTTAGTAAAAAGTCTGTCCAGTCACACCTGGGGACTTACTGTCAGAGAACACTTTCCTAATAGTGAATGTTCTAATTTGGGGATTTTTTTTCTTTTTTCTTTTTGTACCAGGGATTACTGATCCCAGGAGCTTAACCAGTGAGCCACATCCACAGCCTTTTTATTTTTTATTTTGGGACAGGTCTCACTAAGGTACTTAGGATCTCATTACTGGCTTCAAATTTACATTTGTGAACTTCCTGCCTTAGCCTCCTGAGTTGCTGGGATTACAGGCGTGGGCCACCATGCCTAGCTGATTTTTTTTTTTAACTCTATAAATAGGGCCATGCACCGTGGCCCATGCCTGTAATCCCAGCACTTGGGAGGCTGAGGCAGGAGGATCGGCTAGTTCAAAGCCAGCCTCAGCAACTTAGCAAGGCCCTAAGCAACTTAGTGAAACCCTGTCTCTAAATAAAATACTTAATAGGGCTGGGGATGTGGCTTAGTTGTGGAGTGCCCCTGGGTTCAATCACCAGTACCAAAAAAAAAAAAAAAAAAAAAAATCTATAAATAGGTGGATGATTCACTGTCATTAAGTAGGTGTTTTTTTTAAAATTTGTTTTTTGGTTATTTCTACCCTTTCAGTTTCCATATTTGTTAGAATGACTCACAAAACCTAGAAAAATGCTTTATTTACTCTTAGAGGGTTTTGAAAGGATAGAAATACACAACCAAATACACAGGTCAAGGTCTGGAACCTACACAAGCTTAGGACCTTCTGTCTTATTGAATCAGTGTGTACCTTCCTAGTACATCAACAGAGAGGTTCCTTGAAATATGTTGATTAGAGATTTGCAGCTTTGGGTTCTTTATTTTTTGGTTTTTGTTTTGGTCAAGTTTTCCTTATTAGGCAAAATCATAAACATTGGTGATTAACTCATTCTCTACCTCCTCTAATTTCCCAATAGGTTGAGGGAAGGAAATGAAAGTGGTTATGGTTTGGAGGTGTCCCCCAGAAGCTCATGTGTGAGATAGTGCAAGAAGATCTGGAGGAGAAATGACCATGTTATAACCTAACCTTAAATTAATTAGTGGATTGATCCCTAATGGGATTGAGTGGTAACTAGAGGCAGGTGGGGTGTGGCTGCAGGAAGTGGTTCGTGGGGGCGTGGCTATGGGGAGTATATTTTGTATTTGGCAAGCAGTGTCAGTCTCTCTTTGCTTCCCAATCTGTGAACTGCTTCCTTCTGCCACACTCTTCGGTCATGATGTTCTGCCTCACCTTGAGCCAGAAGGAATGGAGCTGGCCTTCTATGGACCAAGACCTCTGAAACCGTGAGTCCCTAAATAAACCTTTCCTGCCCTACAAGTGTTCTGGTTGGGTCATTGTAGTCCCAGCAGCGAAAAAAGCTGACTAAAAGTCCCAAATTTCTAATAAAGCTCAGTCTCTTAGGGTATAAGCCCCCATTCTAAAGTTACCTAGGGACCTGCAGATAATAATCTTGTTAGAACAAAAGATGCTCATCTTGATCTTATCATTCAGAAAACCCAAGGCTTTTGCAAGTTCTGTGCCAGGATAAAACCCAAATATATTTCTTACTATACCACAAATTTTTTCTTCAATATATCATTGGCATCTCTCGTTTTATCAGAAACATCAAGAAACCAAGTCACACATAAAACTCCTTGTGGGAAAATCTCCTCAGCTAAATACTTCAGTTCATTATTTACAAGTCCTACTTTCCACACAACCCTAGAACACAATTTAGTTGTTTATTTTGCATTATATAACAATGATCACTTTCCTTTAGCTTCCTATAACATGTTCTTCATGACCTTTGAAGTATTCACTAAAAGTCTTTTCAATATTAAATTTTATATCACCATTCTGTTCATAACAACATATGCAGTCTCTGAGACAATACAAATATTTTCTACTCTATTCCTTACTTCTTTTTGAGAGGTCACAGGAAATAATTTCAATGTCCGTAATCCTGCCAACATCTGTTTAAGGTAATATAGGCTTTTTTGTCATGTGCCTCAATCTTCCGTTTTCTAGCATCATTCATTTCCATGCCACTTCCAAAAATTTATGAAGGATAGACTGGAAACTTTGAAGTAGGAGCTGATACTGCAATCCACAGGTATCCATTTTCTTCTTGTCAGGAAAACTAAAATCTACTCTTAATTCCTTTCTATTTATTAGGTCAGTTTATCCAGATTATCATGAATAATCTTTACATAAAGTAATTTGATTATAGATATTATTTACATCTGTGAAATACTTCACACAAACACTTAATATTTGATTAAATAATTATAAGTTGTAGCCTGGCCAACTTAACACATTAAATTAATTATCATGATTAATTTGAAGAATCCTAAAACCAATTTAAGTATTAATGAAGTGCTGTTAATTCCCAGTATATTACGTATGCTATTGTTTCATTATATATACAATTTCAAACAGGAAGCTGTGAAAACTTGAGAGTGTCTTACTCATGTATTCATCTATTTCTGCGTTGAAAAAGCCTTTATCTTGAGATTATGATGCATTTGGGATAAACATCCTTGGTAACTCCAACTTTTGAATTGATAAGATAATGAGAAATTTCAGCCTAGAGAAAGATACTAATGAAAATTTTCACAATTACCCTTCACATTGCTTTTCTTATAATTGATTTTCTTAAAGAACTTGACTATATTCACTTTAAAAAATTAGTCTTTTGAAAGGAAGGCACTCTAATTATTTAAATATTAAAAAGAACAGATATTGAAACTGAACTCAGAAAAGTTTTGTTTTTGTTTATTTTATCGCGCAGAGAAGAAGTAGAGCGAACTGACCTAAGCGAGTAGAAAAATAATTCCATGAAAGGTAATAGAGGTACAAAATGGAACATTTTTTATTCTAATGAATATATCTGGGTCTTGACCATGACCTGGTGCTAGGTTTTGACTTTCCATTAAAAAAAAAAAAATGATGGGTTCTATAGGCAGAAGATATGTAAATGCTTCTGGAATAATTATGGTTCTTTGTCTACATTGCTAATATCTTAGTGATATTAAAGATATTTTATATTATATAGAATATAAATGTAGTCATTCATAACCATATATGGTTATAAATATGCAAGTACATTTTATATTAACCATAAATATATAATATATATGTTAACCATGAATATATAATATTTGTATGTTTAAAGTTCTTTGTAAATAACTATGTATAGGATATATATATATGTATATATGCACATACATATGAAATGAATGTTATCTCTATAGATGATAGCTAGATTATAGTCAGTCTATGTACAGGCAAAGGGAACTTCCCTTCACCCTGTCAGAGTTTGCATAATTGAGTCTGTTGACATAGTATGACAAGAGATGGGTTACCAGGAGAAAACCCCTTTTTATTTATGTGCATTTGCATTGGAGCCTCATGAAAGAATATGAAACTCAAAGGAGGGGGCCAGAAGACTGAAGGTTTTATGGTGGCTATGGTGGCTATGGTGCCGTAGAACAGAAGCTTGGGCCTTCTGGGGAGGTGGTGACAAGTTATTAAAGGGACAAAGCAGGAATGTATGATAAACAAAAGCTGTCTTTTTATTCAAATAAGCTTTCTCAGGTGGCAGTTTTTAGAATAGATGTTATGTAAACATGTGGAGACCCTTTAGTCTTCTCTTCCATGGGTTAATTCTCCCTGGTTAATGAGGTTGCAGGAAGACCGTCTAAGAAGACTGCATTTCTTTGGAAGAAATTTTTTCCAGTTATTTAAGAGAATTTCAGAGCAAAACCTTCCTTGTGCTTTTTGGGGAATAAGGGAAATTCAAAGAGTTCTGATTCTGAGGCAGCTTCTAAAGTCTTATAATTTCCTTCAATTCAAAGTACTCAATGTGCCAAAGAGCCAAACTTTGGAGGATCATTTGCATTTTGATTTCCAACAACTACTACTTTCAATCCTAGTTCATCCCTTTGGGGGAAAAAATAAGTAAATAAAACACTGTTTTCATTTGACTTCAGAAATTATCCCCTATACAACAAATGTGCAATCAGAAACAAACCCATTATTTTTTAAATTGTTTTGTTTTGTCACACATTTTTGCTCAAACAGGATATTGGGAACAGGAAGGTGGACTGTCTCCACTGTGAAGTAAATCTTTCTGAGATTTATGCATTCTTTAAACAGAAGTGCTTCAGTTTTGACAATGCAGAAAGCAAGATAGGGCAACATTGATTTTTTTGTGTGTGTGATCTTCTGAAAAATACCCTGAAAACCACCATCTTTATTTTAATAAATCATGAGGCATATTAAAATTAGTTTGTTTATAGTTTAATAGTACATATTTCATATTTTATGAAATTGGAAAAAATAAAATTTGATCATGACAATATTAAAATTAAAAAAATTGTAATTTCTGTATTTTGCTAATATAAAGTATAGTTTTTAAATCAATGTCAGGCAACAGATGGATTTTTAATAGACTCGATGTCAAATTATTAACTTTTCTGTCCTGAGAACATTAATATATATTCAGTCACATGTTTTATAAGTCATGAAAGTTTTTCAAACTTTTGCATGCATCCTATTCATCTGGAAGACTTGCTAAAACACTATAGTTATCCCTAAGGTAATTTGCATTTCTGACAAGTTTCTGAGTAATTCTGATGGTGAAGATATTGGCTTGAAGACAACTGTACAAAGTGACCACTAAATGATATTTGAATTGTGGTCTGTGAGCCACCACCCACAGAACCATTTGGAGGCTGTTATAAATGCAAATTTTAAGATCCCATCACAGTCCTACTAAATGAGTCTGTGCTTTAACAAGTTCTTCATCTAGTTCTTATGTACTCTCAAGTTTGAAGAGTACAATGTTTTCTTAGATTTTATATCTAAGATTGATATTTGGACAGGGACACCTCATCCTTCTACTTGGTTGTTTAGCATAACATAAATTACATACTCTGCTAGAACACCAGAACAATATTTTTACCACTTCCTACATATGAAATATAATTAATCAAAATTGTTATTAGTTTTAGACCTATTGGTTGATCCAAACAGGTCTATTTTCTATAATCTTGATAATCTGAAGATTGTAGGAAAAAGCTCCAAAGTTTAACACATGCTAAATGCTATAGCTTCACTGTCAAATAGGATAACCACTACCCACATGTGTACATTTATAGTTCAATTCACTGAGGTCAAATAAAATTATAATCTAAGTTCCTCAGTCATAGAAGCCATATTTCAAAAGCTCAAGACCAATATGTGGGTTAATGGCTACTGTTATGGTTTAGATATTAGGGTCCCCCATATGAGACAATGCAAGAAGTTTTTTGTTTTTTTAAAAAATTTTTACAAACTTCATTTTGATTCATTGTACACAAATGGGGTACAACTTTTCATTACTGTGATTGTGCATAATGTAGATTCATACCATTCATGTAATCATATGTGTACATAGGGTGATGATGTCTATCTCATTCCACTATTTTTCATCCCCCCACCCTTCCCCCTCTCATTTCCCTCTATGTAATCTAAAGTTCCTCTATTCTTCTCTCACCCCCAGCCCCCAACCTGATTATATATCATCATCAACTTTTAAAGGTGAAATAAATGTGTTATTAGAGTCTTAACCTAATCACACATTAAGCCCCTGGTAGGAATTAACTTTAGGCAGGTAGAGTGTGGTTGGTGGAGGTGGGTCCCCGGGGAGGTGCCTTGGGGGGTTTATATTTTGCCTGCAGTCAGTAAAACTCTTTCTCTGCTTCATAATCATCATGTCCTGAGCCACCTTTCTTCACCACACACTTCTGCCATTATGTTCTGCCTCACCTTGAGCCCTGAGGAATGAAGCTGTCCATCTATGGACTGAGACCCCTGAAACAATGAGCCCTAAATAGTTATTGTCAGGTCTTTTGGCCATAACAGTGAAAAATCTGTCTAAAACAGCTACCATATTTGCATCATCCCAAAGAGTTCTTTCTTTTTTAAAACAAGGTTCAGGTCAGTGTCTTCAAAATGTATTAACTCTGCTGCTATGGCAACTGTAAGTTATTTTGTATAATTTTCCTTAGAAATTTGCTAAATATTCTTAACAATTTGTATATAAATAGCTTGACTACTTTTATTTTAGAACACACACATTTTGTACATTCACAGCTTTGTGCTTAGAGGTTATTAAAATGCGACTTGTAATTTATCCACTGCTTTTTCAAAGGGCTTGGTCCTTAGAGAGATAATTTCAAACTAATTCCAACTTTCTGGCTTTTATCTATCCTATCCTACTCTCGGTAGTGTTGTAATCAATAGAAACATGTCTAACTTTCTTGAACTTTCCAAGCTTCCTTTTGCTCTGTACTATAGTAATGAACTTTGCTTTTTTTGTGCTATGGTCGCTAGAGATGCAGGGGCAAATCAAATGTTTCTCGTGTTAAAAATAACTTTCTCCTTTGATAGAAAGAATCAGAATCCTAGGACTAACATGTGGAGGCCATGGTGTAAAGACAATTCCATGTATTTAGGTGCAGCTCAATAAGTGCAACCATTTATAGAATTCTAAGGAGAATTCATATTCCCCCGGCCCCTCCAGTGTCAAAGTTCCTCCCTGAAGGCAGATTCATCATTCAGGAACCTCAAATCCCTGAAGACACTATGACCATGATCCATTATTCAGACCATTAGAATTCTCAAACACAAAGTATTTTGGTAAGATTTTGGCACATTCATTTAGTGGCAAAACTTTAATGGAACTAATGGGAAAAGAGTGTTATGTTTAGTCTTTATTTGTCCCATATACTCTAATGATCTATACAGTTTATGAAAAAAAATTACTAATATGTTTGATTATGGAATGTTGCCTCAGACTGGGCTGGGAGTATTTATGTGTGAACTTTTTCAATACATACGCTTTATTTGGTTTTCAAATAAAGATATAATTTTTCAGAAACCATAGAAAATTTCAGAAGGTGAAGTTAGCAATTGTATACCCCTGAGAAAGTCCAGTGTATTATGGTTATGATTAAGGAATGAGCTTTAAGAATTGCTTTTGATATATTTGAGAAAGGGTTATACAAGAAGCTATAGAATTTGATATAACTTTGGCTTTGACGTTTACCAGTGTAATGACTATGACAAACTCTAAAAATCTATATTGGAAGTGTGGTATAAATTTTAATTGTGGCTAGTTTCTGCAGTCATCTCCTTCAATGACTGTATCTCTCCATCTTTGAAAACAGCAAGATCTGTTACCATAATTTAAAATGTGATCTGAATTACATGTTACTTTTTTAAGGAAGAAGAGTAAAATTCTCAGTTTGACCTATAATGCCTATTTTTTGTTGATTTTCATTGGTAGTAAACAAATCTTACTGTCTAATTCAGTGCATACTAGCATAGATCAGATAACTTTTTAGAACTTTTCCTTTTTTTTCAGGAAAGAACAACAGAAAAAACTTGTAAGATTGACGATCCATCCTATTATATTTCCAAAGATTATGCTGTCATAGAACATTTTTATATCCTATCTCATTTATAAACATTCAAACCTGAATTTTCAATATAATCTAGAGGTCTTTAATAGCTGCTGTGAGATAAGAGTCATAGCTATAAAAGGTGGGAAGAACACAACTTTCAGAGAGGTTGACATTTCAGATAATGGAGGTCATTCTTTCAAGTTATTCCCTTGGGATGAGAGATATTACACAGGTGGATGGAGGAAAGAACTTATAGTATGAAATTGTCCCTACTGAAAGGTCACATAATTCTCAACTGAACATCAATATATAGCTCTCTGAATTGAATATCCATGATAAGTATTTTTTTCTGACTTGATATCCAATTTTACAAATACTTACATTGAACAATATAAATTTATATATCAGGGGTCACATTGAATTTAGTCCCATTCAAATGCAAGGCCAGAAATGAAACTGTAATTAAGAACTTCTAGGAGACATAAGAGATACTTATTAAAATGAAATTGAACAAAATAGGAAATCATAAATAAGTAATCAATACATCAGCTTTTATAGTTATTGACCTGAGAATTCATTTTCCCTAAAATAAATGCATTCAGTATAAAGAAATATTTAAATATCATAAAAAATAAGCCACCAACAGAGATAATAACAAGTACAGGTTCAACATCTATGCCAAATGCTTAGAACCAGAAATGTTCTGGATTTCAGATATTTTTTTCAAATTTTGGAATGGTTGCCTACATATAATGAAATATTTACAGGATGGGACCTGAGTCTAAACATGAATTTTATTTATGTTTCATTAGTATCTCACACTTAGAAGAGTTTATTTTGGATTTGCGATTTCAGAGATTTAGTCCTTGGTCGAACTCCATTACTCTGGGCCTGATGTAAGGCTGGACATCATGCAGGAAGGGCATAGTGGAAGTCCATGGCAGCCAAGCAAGCACAGAGAGAGAGAGTGCAAAGAACTAGGGACGAAATATAACCATAAAGGCCCTAGTGATCTCCTTTTTCCAGTCACACCTCACCTACCAACAGTAAATACCACTTTATTCAAATTATTAATCCATCATGTGGATTAATACACTGCTTAACCACAACTCTCATAATCAAATCATTTCACCTCTAAATATTACTGTATTGTCACCTGAACTTTTGGAGGGACATCTCATATACAAACCATAACATGCTGCATCTGCCTATGTATAGGACCAATTTTTCATTCTTGAACTACAATAGATTTTAAGTAAGACATAAATTTGCCCAAGTTATGAATTAGAGAAGAATAGAATATATATACTCATGGTGTTAGTCAAATGGAATACCTCAACTATGAACATGCAGCAAGCTTGGTAGACTTGTACTTCTAGTAAGGCCATTTTCATATGCCATTTTATTCTAGGAATAATAATAGTGAATGATACCAGTACACTTGGGGCAGACTTCAAACAAAATTACCAAATTTCATAAACTGAATGTTTCTGAGGAGGCAAGTGTAACATATAATACACATAGGTAGACTTGTTGCTTCTACAAATAGATCAGATCAAAATAAATTATGATCATTAGAGTCTAATAGAAAGTAAATAGGGCTGGAGTTGTGGCTCAGTGGTAGAGCACTTGCCTAGCACATGTGAGGCACTGGGTTCGATTCCCAGCACCACATAAAAATAAAAAACAAACAAACAAATAAAGGTTAAAAAAAAAGGATTTAAAAAAAGAAGTAAATATACTGAATACTGTATGCCTGGCTTTTTAGTACTGGTGAATAGCCTATGTATTTAATGAACTTTTCATTTTTAAAATAGAGCTCTACATGTCATAGGGAATCATTGAGTTGGAAGAAAATTGTGGGTACATAGAAGTAACACACATTGAGTTTAAACATTTAAGGAGCTAGTTATATGGCTTCCACCTTGTTGCAGTAAGTATTTGCACATTTCCCCATGTAACCTTAAAATTTATTTATACTTGCTATTTCAATCTCCAGTTTTCTATTTACTTGCTTTTAAGGAAAATAAATGTGAAATAAATGCTGTTTCTATGTCTCTCTCCTAAAACTAATCTTATTGTACTGGATGCCAATATTATAATTTTTTTTAAAAAAAACTTTTTATTTTGTGCTGTTTTATGTTTGTTTGTTTACCATCTGCAAGTTTGCTATGGAAGAAGACATCTGTGCTTGTGGTAAACATCTAATTAATATCACAATTATACCTGAAAAATCAATATTTTCAAAACAAATTTATGCGCTCCTGCCAAACCTGGTCCCCTACTGCTCTGAATGCTAGTGCTACCTTATTGTTAGATACATCAAAAATTTAGGAGTCATACTGAATGCTTTTCTTCTACTTGACCCTGCATATCAATTTCCTCACTGAGAATTCCTCCTAAATACTCTTAAAGCAGTTAACATCCCTCAATTACCACTGCCAATACTCCAGTTCAATTTCCTGCCTGGGCTAATACTATAGTTTTCTCAGTGGTACCCTACCTTCACGACATTCTGCAATTCATTATCTAAACTGAAGCCAGAGTGATTTTATAAAAGGGAAATACAATCACATAAGCTTCTACTTAAAATACTTTTAAAACTGAAATCCAAGCATTGTACCCACAAACTCCACACCCCCCACACACACTTATTGTCTTACTTTTTAACTCTTTGTGACCAGGCCATATTATCTTCTTATGATTAAGAAACTCGGTGTACTACCTTCCTCTTCCTGGAATAATTTCCCTTCTCACCCACTACCCAATCACTCCAACACCCCTGTCAATGTCACGTTCATTACTGTTCTTTCAAATTCTTAGCTTCATCCCTTGCTTGTTATGTCCTTCCTTGACTTCCCAAATGAGGTTATTGATCAGTTCTCCTAACATGGTGTATATCTTTTTCTTCACAACTTCCAAAGTAACAATTTCATGTTTATTGAGTGTAGCTCATTAATTAATTTTAGATTTTTTCATTACATAATACAATTCATGAATCATCCTTCATTCCCCCACTACTAAATCATCAGAACTTACCGTAGTAGATTTAATAGATTTGTTGTATGTAGATTGTCGAATATGAAGCATTAAATTCTGAATACTTGGGTGCAGCATAAAAAACAAGAACAAGAACAACAGCAAAACAACAGCAACAATCCTACATAGTATTCTCTTTTTCTGTTTTGTTATGTTTCTTTGGTACTAGGGATTGAACCCAGGGGCACTTAATCACCAAGTCACATCCTTAGTTCTTTTTTGTATTTTTACCTTTTGAGACGGGGTGTCACTGAGTTGCTTAGGTCCTTCCTAAGTTGCTGAGGCTGGCTTTGAACTCTCAATCCTCCTGCCTCAGCCTCCAGAGCTGCTAGGATTACAGGCCTGGGCCACCACGCCCAGCTAGTCTTCTCTAACCTTATGATATTACCTAGGATTAGAGAATGTTTCTCTGTCTTTGACTCCTAACAGACCCCTACATTTGGGCAATTCTTTCAGGGTTCTTGATACAGTTCTTCTGGATATTATTTGGGCACATACTTAAAACTTAACATCTTATGAGATGGTAAGTTCCTAGAGAGCGAAGATGGTCATACATCTCTGTCTCAACTTGCTCTCAGCCCAGTATTTAAAAAACAGTATTTTGGGCATGATACCTAGAAGTACCTGTGTGCACACACATCCACATGCACACAAACAGACACTAAAATGCACACTAGCTCACCATATGAATAAAAAACCCAACCCAGATTGTCTGTACCTCTCAAAACTTCCTCCAAATTGATTTCAAATTTCTTTGGAGAATTTTTAGCCACAGTTGTGTCCGGCCTACTTCTGTCTCATTCTCTTTACCCCATCTGTTGCCCATACCAACACAGGCCTTATCTATTTGTGTATTCATGGAGAAAAGTCATGCTTCAGTGGCATGAGTAATTAGTGCACATTTCTTATTCAATCTCTACATGAGTTTATTTTTTTTTAAGTTTTTCAAAAAGGAAATAATTTTCATCTGTTTTATTAGTTTTTTAAGTCTAAAATTAAACACCTTCAACTTTGTTACCCCAGCAATAACTTAATTGTGTACAAAGTGGAATAAGAACTAATAAAAATAATAATAAGAGGAAGAAGAAAGAAAACTAACAAGTGGCAACAATGAAAATTTTGAAAAGCCTAAAAAGTATTGGCTAAAAGGGGAAATTTATATACCAGTACTTTAGAAGTTGACATTAAATTGGCTTTCAGAGTTCTGCTATTGAAAGTTTCTGTAAGTCATTCATTTTTATATGTTCCAATTCAAGTTGGACTCTTCCATTAAGGCAAAATTCGAATCAATTTTATTTTCTGTGCTTCTAGAAAATGTCTTACAATTTGAAAAACTCTTTTAAAGGTGTTTATTTTTATGTCCAAACTTGTCTGAGCAATTCTTACTGGATGTTTATAAATCCACATGGGTTTCTCCAGATGACCTTTAGTGACCCTCTGTTAGCTAGACTCTTCCTGTTGTTTTGCTTCTTCCTGCTGAGAACTGAAGTAACATAATTCCTTGTGTCTGCATTAAAGAACACTGAGATCAAGCCAAAATATCCCAACTACTTGCTCCTGGAAGAGCTCAATATTTAACTAACAGCTTCCTCATCAATATTTCCAAGAAATATCCTCACTGTGTCAGCCCACAGATGTGAGGCCATAAACTTCCCAATCGTAAGCAGTTCCTGAGTTGTCAAAAATCCTTCTTAAAATCATGCAATCTAGATTCTAAAGTCTTATAAATATAGCATCTCTAAAACAAGACTGTCAAAGTTGAGTTTTACCTTTTGGCATAAATCCAATAAATATAGCTTTGTTTAATAGGTTTTTCTGATAGATTTTTGGGGAAGTCAGCCATCAACATTTGTTGCTATTATTTCTCTATGTTTGCTCTTTAAATATGCTTTAGTTTTAAATACTGTATTTGCCTCTTATTGACCAAAAGAGCTAGATAAGTTATACTGCATCTCAAAGCCTATGCTTGAGCAAATTGGAAATCTCACAAGGTCCTTTGAGGCTCAATGAGATAATGTCTAAAGAACAGCAGCTCACAAGTTTCCAAGTATATTAACTCACCTAATTTTTTAAGTATATCTATAAGTCATTATATGTTAAAGGTGAGGAAATCAATGCACTAAGAGGTCAAATAATTTACCCAAGGTCACAGACCTTATAACTAGAAACTCCAGCATTCCAACTCAGGAAGTCAGCTTCATAGTCCATAATCTGATTTGCTGGGTCATGCTGTTTGGTCCCATGAGTTCGTTCAGCTCTCTAGATGATGGGCAGAGGCTTCCTCATGTGCTTCTATTTCTATTCAAGTTATCCTGGATTTTTTCTATAATCACTTTTTGGTGTGTCAAATTTCATATTCTTAGGAGTATTTTCAGCTTCAAGTGACTAAAAATCAGTTGGAAATATCTGGTTTCACTCCTTTTTCCTAGTTCTGGGAAAACTGTACAGAAAACATGTCTGGGGGATTATTTTATGCCATATAGGACTGTCATGAAATTGGTTCTTCTGCTAAGATATAGGAGGCTCAGGAAAGAGTCTCCACTTATAACTGGGGCATGGGGGGAAAAGAGAGAAAAGGAAAAACACAGGACAAGTCTAAATTAATGCTTAAAATTTGACCTGAATATGGTAGTAGAAATAGTAATAACCGTAACATTAGGGTTAGCAAGATTGCAATTGTAATAATAGCATTATCAGTGACACTAAGTATTCCTATCTCTTTCTTCCTCACTTGACAAGTGTGTATTGATTATTTACAATGTGTGTGGCACTTTGTGTGTGGTACTTTGTTCTGGAGCTATATGCTAAGAACTGAGTATTCTTTCATTGGCCCTGTCCTCTTCTACACTTTTCTTACATGTTTGTGGTTTAACCATTACCTTTGTGATAAGAAGCCCAAATGATTATATCAAATCCTCATTTCTCCTCTGTACAGCAAAATCAAATGTCTGTTGACTGAATGATTTCTTTCCAAGAGCAAACTAGAGACTCAATGTGTGCAGAAAGAGATTTCTCCAAAATCCAGTCCTCCTTTGTGGTCTATCTGAATGAACCACACCATCTGTTTCCCTTTCAATTAGTTACTATAACTCTACTCATTCTGATTCACAAGTCCAGGACCTCAAGTAGCCTCCTGCTGCCTGACTTTCCCTCTTCCACAGTTGGTCGGTTAATTGCACTTGCTTGATACATCACCATTTGCACGAAACACATTTTTTTCCATGTTTGTCATCTCCATCTCTTACAGGAGCCCTAAAGATAGGGATCCACTTTTACTTTTTAAAAGATACATATCAAAATCAAATTTCAATCATTTCAATCCAGAAATATCCATTCAATGGATGAAGATTGTTTAGAAACATCGTTGAATGAACTGTAGGAAATAAATTTTTCCAGTGGTCTTTGAGAGAATTAGAAAGCAGAGTCTAAAATCTTAGTTTTCCTAAGCCAAAACTGTTGCTAAAGCAAGCTTCCTTGTTTCTCAATTATTTCATCATTAATAAAACTTATGAGAATTTCATGATAATTAAATCATAGTTATAGAAAAGTATACTGTAGTTTTAACGAAGGAATGTTCTTGAATGGTTAGTATGTACTGTGTGTTTTAACATGTATTACCTCCTTTTAGTATTACAAGGGAGACTTATGCTAGTAATAGTCTAAAGTAATTTATCAAACATTCTATTTCAGACCCAAATAAAAATATTTTTTAAAATGCTAGGTTATACACACTCAAATGCAAGTGTTAGGATTCTAAATCCCAAATTCTGCAACTTGCCTTCTTTCTTCTGATGTGCATAGTCCAAATAATTATTTTTTCTCCAGCTACTAAAAATGGAGAACAACTCCAACAAATAAATGTTTATTTCTGAATCACAATGTGTTTTCTCTGCTTGGACTCAAGATAGATATATATTAGATGAATATATCAGCTGTAGAAGACCTTTTATTTTATATTAAAGAATACAATTGATGTCATGTGGTCCTCAGCATTGCTAAGGGCTCCTTGGGAGGCATGCCACATGGCTTCTGAGAGCCACACCTTTGCGCATGACCACAAGACATCTGTGCATCTCTGTTAGTATGCCTAATGCCATCTGAGGAAAGTACAAAGTTGGGTCCTATTTGCCTATGCTACCTGTGAAGTCTGTGACTTCAGTTCTAAAATAAAAAAGTAATAGTATATTTTACTAAGGAAAGACATTTAGGTCTTCTTTCTGTTTCTCCTCATTAAATCAAAAGTACCTTTTAAAATAGAATAAGCAATCAATATGAACAAACAAAAAGTTAATCACAGTGATTTATCATAGTCCTTTTTTCTATGAAATTTCTCTATTTGATGTATTATACAAACTATTGCTTTATTACTTTAGAAATGAAGTCATAGACTCCACAGGTAGCCCTTCTTTTAGTCTTCACAGTGAGAGATGATCTACCTGGGACACCTTAGACTGCAACTGAATTTGGAAGATTGGCACTCAGTGTGTACTAATTCTCTCAGCATTTTTTAAGTGCAACAAATTGAAGAGAAAGATGCTACTCAGACTCATGGCAAGTTCAAAGAAAAAACTTGTCAGATGAATTAGATATCATGGGATTAGTGTTTTAAAAAACAAACTGTAGGAAAGAACGTGTCTATCTTAATACATATGAATTATTGAGATAATTTGGAATAGCAGTAGTGGGACTAGTATAGCATATAAAATACAAGAAATGAACAAAAGGTCCTCAGTTGAGAAGGCTCCACCCTCCCCATATGAAATCTCTTGAATAAACCTTTTCCTGTCCTCTGGCCAGTCTGCTAAATGAGGCATGCAAGGTAATTACTAAGTTTGCCTTTCCTATGCAAAGAGAAAAATACCAGCTCTGGGCTTTTGTTATTTTATAATCACTCCCATTAGCATTACTAGCTGCACCTAATAGACTGATGAATGGGGGATAGCTTTTGTGAGTGACTAAATACCATTTAATGTTCTCTTCCAAAGTTTAAGAAAGCAGGAAAAGGTAGAGCAGTATTTGACGTGCATTTGTTTATGAGCACAAGGCAATAACAAGGGAAGAATTAATTAAGAAGACCTAGATGTTTTTATAATCATGGTTTTAAGAATATTTGCCTGTATTGGCAAAAGAGTAAGGAGCACCAACTTTATATTTTCAAAAGAAAAAGCACTTTTCTGATATATAGTCTCCCAAAGCAAGCACAAACCTGTTCAACAACATTTAATAATGTTTCACAATTTAATGAATCAAATTTATTTAGTAGTATTTAATGGAAAGAGACTTGATTTTAGCATTCAAAATCCTTAGTTTCAGATTCTTCTTCCAAAGGTCTTTGTGTGACCTTTGGAAAATTAGTACATTTTTCTAAATTTTAAAATTTCATCTTTTCCAATCTACATCTTAAGTATGTAAATTAAGCCTTATAGACAATTCTCTGCAACATGAAAATGGTGATGATTCAATGAAATCAAACATTTAGAGGTACAGAGACACACCACATGACATTTTCATCATCATTTAATGCCAGACTGATATACCAAAGTGGTCCCAAAAGGAATAATGAAGAAAAATATTTATGTCTCCTAGTGACATCTTAGCTGTTGTAATGTCATAATACATTACTCACATTTTTGGTGATATTTTTATGAACAAGCCTACCATACTACCAGTTGTATAAAAGTTTAGCACATATAACTATGCTCAGTATATAACATTTGACAATGATAATAATCAACTATATTATTGTCTATATTTTCTATACTGTATGTTTTTTCATTATTTTAGAATGCACTTCTGATTATTAAAGAAATACTGCAAAATATCCTGCCATATTATATCAGCAGCATATTATACATCTCAGCATTTCCTCCACTCTTGATTGCACCTCAAGTGATTGACATAGGCCCTTGTAGGTCTGTGGAAGCACACTCTATGTTCACACAAGATGAAATCACCTAATGATGCATTACTCAGAATATATCCTTGACATTAAGCAACATATAACTGTATAATATAGAACAGAAATAGTGTCTGTAGGAAAAAGTTGGAAGCAACATATGGATAATTGACATTGCCTGTAGAGCACTTAACATGATGACTAATACTCGGCACCAAAAATATGATGTTATTACCAGGGTAGGCTATAGGGTGTAGTTTCTGCTGCTGTCCTTGGTTTTCTTCATATTGTTAATAAAGAACTTGTTTTCTGAAACTGAGTACTAATGTGCTTTTCTTCTCTGAAAAATATAAAAATAGTCAAATTATTGTATTTTTTTAGAATTAGCATTCATTCAAAAATGATCATTTCACTTTCGGGGAACTATGTTTCTACAGGAAGTCTGTATTTCTTCTCTACATTTTCTGTGCCTTTCTACCTTTCCCTAATTCATGTGCTCTCCATCATCCTATCATTTCTAGCCTTTATTTATCTTGTGCACTTACTGCTGTATGGAAAATGTCCCAGTCACAAGGCAGGGATTGGGTGACATCCTGAGACTCTTTCTGATGGAGAGTTAAAACTGAAAAAAAAAAAAAATGTCAAAGATTTTGACAGTTGAAACCACAGTAAATGGATATTACAGGGGGAGGCACAGGCATGACATGGGCATTGAGCTTTGAAAGTGCATGTTTATTAAAAGACATTGTAGTCGGCAGAGCACAGAGTGGTTGCTTGTTTGCTGTGGTGTTGAAGTCTGTGTGACAACCTGCAAAGGTAAGAGAAGACAGTCAAGAACAGTGAGGGCATTACTAAGGATATGGACTTTATTGTCTAGGCCAAAGAAATTCATCATAGTTTTCTCCACTGAGATGAATTTGAGAGATGTTTAGAAGGCAGAAGGTGCATAACTTGTTGAAATGTGAGAGGTTTTCCCTAGAGCAGTAGACATATCATAGTTCCATTATCTGAGAAGAAAAGGAAACATAGGCAAAAGATTCAGCTTACGGGAGTTTGTGGGAAGCCATCTAAGGCTAGTAGAATGAAGCTTGACTGAGCCATGAGTTACAGAGGTCTGACTTCCAGAAACTGGCAGTCATGAGAGACTGTTTCAGATAGCCTGGAGTAGGTGACTGTACAGAGGTGGCTCACTGTCTGAAGAAATGCAAATTCTCTAAGTGAATGGCTTCCCTAACTCCACCTCATCCTGTTCCTCACAGAAGAAGCCCCTCCCAGTCCCCTGTTACCTGTGTGACTATAAGTAAAAGGAAGGTGGGCTCCTCGATCTTGTTTTGAGGCCAGATCTTGGCATGGCCCAATCCATCACACCCCTTCCCATTTGAAAAGATTATTGGTTTCTATGTTTGTTTAATTAGATGAGTTTCTTAGTGATTAATCCATAGCCAGCACCATTCTCCAACAGAAACCCTTTCTCTCATCCACACTGGACGTGGCAGAACCCCCCACAGGAGTAAACATCAAAGAGATATTCAATTGCTTTCAGTGAAATAATTCATACAATCAATTAACATTTCCAAATTTAGAAAATTATTACTTAATCATTTTCATAAATTAGTTACTAATTTCCTAGACATTTCTAGGAAACTGTGAACAGAGCATATGTTTTCCTTGTACCCTCTTCAAATGTCAATGTACTTTGGGTTGACAATTATATTACAATGAAAATAATGTCCTATGTCTCAGATGCTGTATGTGGAATTATAGCTGGATTTCAGTCTTGTTTTGAACCCATTCCTTTTTCGTAGGCCACTATTATACTTTTTGGAGTGGGAATGTTTACTCTATAAACATATTGGATGTATATAACTTTGCTTTTGAATTTGCAAGGACTCAAGAGACAAGATTTTGCCTGAAGTCTAAGAGAAGACTTTGGACTTGGATATTTGGGTAGCGTTGACAATGTTAAGACTACAGAACAATTGGAGATAGACTAAATTTAAATACATATTGCATTGTTAGATGGACATGAGTTTGGGAGCTAGGGGTGGAATGTTATGGTTTGGATATGAAGTGTTCCCCAAAAGCTCCTATGTTAATGCAGAAATTTTCAGAGGCAAGATGATTAGATCATGAGAGTGGTAACCTACTAAGTCCATTGTAGCTTGAATGAACATACTGGGTGATAACCATAGGCAAAGCTAGAGCAGGAGTGCCTTGGAAGGGTTCATTTTCTATATGGGTCCCTTCCCCATTCCCTCTCTCTGCTTTCTGAATGAAAGCACCATGCCCTTCTGCCATGATGACCTGCTTCACCTTGAGCCCAGGAGCCATGGACTTGATCAACCTATACTCTAAACCTCTGGAACCATAGCAAAAATAAACTTTCTTCTTCTCTGTGGTTCTTGTTGAGTATTTAGTCACAGTAATGAAAATGTGATTCTCACAACATATAAAACATCTAAGAAAATTTTCAAAATTGCACAGCAATTAGTTGTTCACCTTAGGTGGTATCTATGATTCAACTTTCAAAACAGTGATCACTAAGAATTTTCAATGTTGTCAGATTCAGAATAGTTTTTTCCCTTGGTATATTGTGTGTAGTGAGCTCATTCCCAACTGGCCCTTAACTTTATTTCTTTTGTCCCTGGGGTAATATTTTCTCTAGTTACTGCTACTTCAGCTGAAAGAATCATTTTCCCCCTGGTAGACTGTTGTGACTCTGCCAAATAGAGCAAAATTAAAGAAGGTTTGTCTATAAAAACAGATCCAGATATAAACTATGGTTAATCAGGTAATTACATAAGAAATAACACTCATAAAACCATGAGCTAAGGAGACAATAGTTTATGACTAAATAAATATACCTAATATTTTAGATTATACTGTGAGTTACTCTGTGGCAACAATTTTATTTTATTCTCAATCATTGAGTGCTTTCTATTAGGAGATATTCACTATGTTTATTCATAGAAATTCAATGTGAACTTATATTCTCAACAATTTTTTTGTTCACTATTTCCTCTTTATTTCTAATTTGTTAATCTCTGACATTTTTCTGCATTGGTCTCACCAATTTAGCAGAATGCTTTGCTTCTCCAAATTGCTTTCTGTTTGTGCACAATGGATATATAAACCTCAAAATATGGGATGCTTAACACTTTAGCCCAAATAATATATATTAGACACAGACATTAAAGGAATCAAAGAGAAAGATAAAAAAGAAAAATGGGGGGAGGAGACAATCTTTACAAAGGAAAAAAATGTATAAGAAAGAATAAAGCAAAGAAAGAATAAAGCAAGGAAAGAAGAGGAGGAGAGAAGAGAGGAGAAAAAAGGGAAAAAAAGCACATGCATAAAAGAGCATGAGAGAGAAATGGAATGAAGACAATGACTGAGCCAATAAAATTAAAACCATCAGCGATTGACTCAGAAATCACTTTTGTGATTTCTATGTAGCAAAGTGCCTTTTCCTGAGATGTGCTAAAGATGCAATGATAAGGCAGAAAAAGTGCTACAGGACTGCCATCGATTAAAAAAATATATTCTTATTATTACAGAAGTAGTCCTAAATTTTGCATTAGGAGCTTATCATGAGTGACAGATACTTTCTATCTAGAGGCATAAAATATAAATTGGATGTCTTAGATAAATAAATTTTTCTAAATCTAAAGTAGATATCACACATTATCACAATCATCAAAGCAATGTCTTCATGTGTTTTGAAGTTTGTTTGAATACATGGGTCTGCTATGCTTAGATTTGTAGTCTACTCAACAGTCTTCCAAAATCTTTTGACCATCATCACTTTTTTGATCCTACTTTTCTTGTACCTTTTCAGCCCTACAGTCAATGATGGCTCTTCTCCAGGTTCACAGAACCCACACTACTATGGTTGAGGGCCGCTGTCCAACCATTGAACCTCCATTCCCTGGTAGCAATCCTCTAACCAATGGGATTTGTCATCTGGACCCTTGATGACACTGCACTTGCCATGTCTGGCAGCTCTTTTGTTCTTGGTCATCACTTAGAATATATTCCAATGACTTCTCTAGTTCTTTCATCCTGATATTTACATCTATTTTTTGTTCCCTTTTAATCCTTCCTACTATGTCCTCTAAGAATTATGATTTTCTAAGTGCAAAAAGAAAATCTCTCTTTAAGGTTAAGTACTTTCTCAGATGCCCTCAGAGGTGGAAGCTACTTATTTCTCCATACTTAAGTTTCTACAATTAATGTTCTTTCATGTACCCACTGCTATATTCAAAGCATTGCACATTTGCCATTATGATTAAAGCTCTCTACTTTGACGTCCATGCTACATTCTACTTCTGTCAAGATAGTTCAACATCTCTAGTAATTAGAGAAATGAAAATTAAAGCAACTCTAAGATTTCATCTTACTCCAATTAGAATGGCTATTATCAAGACCACAAACAATAATAGATGTTGGCATGACTTTGGGGAGAAAGGCACACTTTTACATTGCTGATGGAGTTGCAAATTGATACAGCCACTCTGAAAAGGAGTGTGGAGATTCCTTAGAAAACTTGGAATGGACCCACCTTTTGATCCAGTTATCCTACTCCTTGGTTTATACCCAAAGGACTTAAAATTAGCATACTAGTTAACACAGCCACATCAATGTTTATAGCAGCTCAATTCACAATAGCTAGACTGTGAAACCAACCAAGTTGCATTTCAGCAGATGAATGGATATATACACAATGATATATGGGGTATATATATACAATGGAAATTATTCAGTCATAAAGAAGAATAATATTATGGCATTGGCTGATAAATGGATGGAACTGGAGAATATCAAGCTAAGTGAAATAAGCCAATCCCCAAAAAACAAAGGCTGAATGTTTTCCCTGATAAGTGGATAGTGATAGTGATATATCATCTGGTTGGGAGAGTGGGGAGTGAGAGAAGAATGGAGGAACTTCAGATTACATAGAGGGAAATGAGAGGGAGGAGGTGGTGAGGGTATGAAAAATAGTGGAATGAGACAGACATCATTACCTGATGTACATGTATGATTACATGAATGGTATGAATCCACATCATGCACAACCATAGAAATGAAAAGTTGTAACCCATTTGTGCACAGTGAATCAAAATGCAATCTGTAAAAATAAAAAAAATAAAATTTTAAAATTTTAAAATAAATAAAAGATAGTTTACTGACTCTTAGTTCCTATTCCTAGTGCATGAAAATGTGTCATCTTGTTTATGTTATTTTGATTCTATTCCAAATCTTCTTACCATCTTAGATATAAACAGATGTGGAGGTTATCCAAATAACCACACAAAAGTCTTGCTTAATTAACTTCTGTGGATACCTGCTCTCATGGCCATCCTTGGACTCATCTTGAATGTTCCACCATAATATCATACTTGTAGTCACCCAGACTGTGGCCACAAACTCTTAACTTTCAGCACCTTCTCTTGTTCTCCTGTTACCTATCTTAAGACCTTATAAGGACCTTATGTCCTGTGTTCCATTTATCTTTTTCAAATTTTTCTTGACTTCCTTTTCTTTTTCTTAATATACAGTTAGATTTGATGGTCCTCTGGTTGATTTACTCTTTTGAAAATACCCATTATTTACTTTTATTTTGTTCTGACTACTCTTCCTGGAAAATTCTAGTTGTTGGTCTTCTCTGCTTGTGCTAAGGCTTCTGAGCAATGCTTGAAAATTTTTCACAAACATGGGAAGTTTCTCTCCAATTTCAACTAAGCAATCAATGTATAAAAATACTCTTTCCTAAATTAGCCACATTATTCTGCCTATCATTTGCTTTTTATCTAAATGGTCCTTCTTCAAAAAATTATAGAAGCTTGTGATTTCCTGACATCACCTACAAATTTAACAGTATATTCCTTTCCTATTCCTTTTCCTTTTGGAAAGGAAGAAGGGGTCTTTCTTTTAACAAGGGTTAATCCATCCAAGGCATTCTAGAACTTTTGACTTCTTAGATAGGTTTCACTCTGCATTATCTAGATTTATTTGTTTAATTTATTATTTTCTCATTTTATGCAATACTAAAGTGCTTTTAATAATTTTCTTAAAATAAACAAAATATCAAGAAAATAAAACAAAAAAACCCAAAAACCTATACTAAACAAAAGATAACCTTTATATCCATACTTTGGTTAAGTGACTGCAATAAAATATTTTAGGAGCCAAAAACCAACTTCAAAATGAAAAAGCTTGAATGTTACTTCAGCAACATGACTTCCATTAAGTTTTGTGGTTATTGTTCTCCTGGTGTTTATGATAATTTTTGTCTTCAAATAATTTGATATATTACATAATTTTTTTTAAATGTATAGTTCGTATTCATTATGGTTTATACCATTTGTTATTACCACAACATAGATATATATTTTTACCCAAGAAAAGCTACTATCCAAAATTTGCTTTCTATGAGTAACAATCATTAAAATGTGATTTCTTCTTTCTCCTGTTCTTGAAAGATTGGTAAGCATCTATACTTTTTTGCTAAGCCTTTATTTGATATCATGTGTTATATAAAGTTATTTCATAAAAAATTTGCTTTTTACCCTTTAAAAAAAACTGCTTTATATTACTCGTTTCTGCTTGTATTTTACCAATACAAAGAATGCAAAGATCTGAAAGGTGTTTCATCATCTTTTCCTTTGCCAAATATTTAGTGGCACCTTTGTTAAATGGGACGGGTCTTCAATTAATATACTGAGGGTTAGAGAACCCTATATTGTATGAAGGTGCCCAATATACATTTTTATATTTGTAATTTTTAAAATATTCCTCGTTTAAATAGTAGAAAATTTTGGGCAGTATACTAGTTTCATATTTAATTTTTTTTATTTCAATGGTTTGAGACATTTGAGGTCACATCAAATTAATGAGAATATTATATACATAAATCAGGTCTTCATGAAATACACTTTTCATTGCTTAGTTTATTTTCATTTTATTGCCATTTTTATTTAACCAAAGTCTTTATTAAGTGTATGTGCCAAATTCCTCCTTTTTGGCTGGAACCATAGGGTTTGAAGAGAAGAAAAAGAAAGTTCCTGTTGCATAAACCTTTAGGAAAAAGCAAGAGAATTTTGCAGGGCTAAGGATAAAACTCCTGAGGAAGAAGATTGTCCAAAGTATACTTTGAAAGGCAATAGGGAAGTTTATCTAGGAAAAGGTTAAGCATTATATCACAAAGAATATAGGAAGATGTATAGAACTGAAATTCAAATGGCTAACATGTCAACAAAAGCTGGCAACATCTGTGTATCTGAACAACCCAAATTTGCAGTTGCCATTGAGAGACATCAGCGGTATGAATGCAAAGATCTAAAAGGTATTTCAGCATCTTTTCCTTTGCCACATCTTTAGTGGCACCTTTGTTAAATGCAACAGGTCTTCAATTAATATACCAAGGGTTAGAGAACCCTATATTATATGAAGGTGCTCAATCCTGAGGTCAGTAAACAAACTAATCTATAAAAAATTGTTACAGAAAAATTAATTAGAGAATTTTGATTGCACAGACTTGGTAAAAGTAGAATCATCTGTATGGAACATCTGATTCATGAGATCTGTGCTATTGGGACATGCTTCAAAGAATCAAAATAACTTCCTGTGATTCTTTCAATTATCTTCTCCAAGAGATGTAATGAATAAAAACACCATCCATTTTGCAGAAGGTGTAGATGTTGGCAACAGGGAAGATCAGAACAATAGACTTATGGGATAGATGAACTTAGTTATCTCCAATAGGATTTTTGTAATCTGGTTAGTTAATAAATAATATCTGCCTTTTGTTAAAAAGGTAAAGCAAACAGTGACAACAAGTGTTTCTTAAAATTTCCTACTTGGGAATTTGAGATGATTTTCATCAAGTTCAAGGGAGTTGGGCATTTAAAATGGTCATAAAGTCTTATTTCCAGTATTAGTTATTATAGCTGAGAGACCCATCCTTTGATCAGGAAGTAAGATTACCTCTTGAGGCTTTGTGTTCTCACGCTAATGAGGAGCTAGAGGAACTACCTAGTACTCATCAACCTACATCTTTTCTGGGGTCATTTAGTGCTGATGCAAGCATATTCTGTTGGTAATATCTATGGGGAGTAGGAGTTATGGTTGTGAGAAAGATGTGCTCATGACATCTTGCACAGGAAATCCTCTGGTTCAATTCCTAACTGCCTACCCATTGTTGCCTCCTTACATCCCCATTAATCTTGTTCTGTCCTGCAATATATCTATACTCTGCAATATGATATTTTGCTGTAATAGCTTTCTGTTGCCTTTTCCTAGAGATGCTTTGCCAATCTTCATAACCCCAGCTATTTGGGTTTTAGGTGGTATCTTTCTGGTATGTCTGCATGTTTCAGTATACTGATAGGAACAACTGCAAGTACACTAGATAACTCCTCTGACTTGGATAGATTACTAAATGAATTTTTATTTTTTAATGTATTTATTTTTTGTGGTGCTGAGGATTGAACCCAGGACCTTGTGCATGGGAAGCAAGCACTCTACCAACTGAGTTATATCCCCAGCCCTTAAATTAGTTTGTGAAGTATTGTTATGCTGACATAACAGTAAATTATGATTGAAACCATCCAGATTGTATAAAAGATGACATGTCAAAACAACTACTTGGATAAATGAAGAAATAAGAACCAGTTCTTTTCTCTTTAATTACTTTATATAAAAAATCATAAACAAGTTACTGTGAAAATGATTTATAATATAGAATATAAATTTTTATATTGTTAATGTAATAAAAATTTATAAAAAATAAAAATTTATAAAAATTTTTATATGGCTAATGTAATTGCAAGATGTTTTGGGTAACAACAGCATTCTGTTTTTCCCAAGTCTTTCCTGATTTTATTACTGAAAATTCTCCACCTTGGAAAACCCATCATTTCTAGGGAAATCATGATGTCTGTTCACCTCAATTTAAGTATTCATTCTGTGATGTATATGAAGTTTCCCAGCACCTTTTTAGCACATATCTATATGACAAACATTTTTAATTTTATAAACACTATGTGTGAGTGCTTTTTCTGATAAAGAATTATGAATTTATATAATGTACTTTGTTTCAAATTCAAAAAAGCAGTAAATATAGACTTGACATTATTTTAAACATACAAGTTGGACAAAAAGAAAGGGAAAAAGAAAGAAAACCTTTAACTCACACACACACACACACACACAAACACCCTGAAAATCAAATAAAAAATTTAAAAGTAAGTCTATATATGGAAGTTAGTCTCCTGAGATAGTTACAGGCCATAACAGCTAGCAGCTAGGGATTTAACTTGAACATTGCAAAAAGAAAACCTTCTTTACGATATTTGCCCAGAATTTAGAAATACAACCCTTATTAAAAGGCTGTTCTCCTATAGGATCTAACGCTTTTGTGGAGATTTTGAATTTTTTTCTCTCAAAAATCCAGAGAAGCAATAAGAGAGTTTGTTATTTAGAGCTCAATATGTAATAACAAAAAAATCACACACCACTGTCTGATGAGATGACTTGAGAATTCCAAAGTACTAAAGTTAACATGAAAACTGATTCACTAATGAAAGAAAATAATAAATAAAATACAGTATTTTCTATAGAAAATAATAAATAAAATATAGCGTGTTCATAGTTCAGGAAGCACTGGTCTCCCACAGAATAAATACTTCTCAGTGAAGATGAGCTCAGAATAAAAAATTACAAACTGCATAGGTAGACATGAAAACATGCCATGTTGATAGTCTTCTTCAAAGGACAAGAATATATACATATATATGTACATATATATATATATACACAAAATTAGATGTGTGTGTGTATATATATATATGCAAATATATATATATATGTAATCTGGGAATATGTGCACTGGAGTAAGTGTAAAACTTAGATGTTTTGAAATCTTTTGTACACAGGATCTGAGTTTAGATTAATACCCAAGTACAAGAAAAGTCATTATGGCCTCATGCAAAAGTGGGGAAAGTAGTTAATAATTTGAGTAGTAAGTCAGGTCCAGTTCACACTGTGTCTCTTGCATTCCTGGTAATACTGGATGGTCATGTCCCCCTTCATTCAATGCTTAATTTGAGTTCATGTATTTAGCAATTGTTGCTACCCTCATGTAAGGACCTTGCTGTGTTTGAATAAAGAATTGTCATAATGGAGAGAACTACATGAAGTCACTTAAATAGCTCTCTATAAATTTTGTTAGAGCAAATAAAAATAATAATATCTTGATATGGGGAGAAAGGATTGAGATGAGTACTACCTTTAAGGATGTAAAGGATGAAGAAGTAGTGGTCATTTTTTATCTTTCAACTTAATTTGTTTTCTGTGCTCCCACAGAAAGTAAATTGCTCCTGGAAGATTACTTGAAGATGAAAACCAGCTTGACAAAGTAGTGACTTCAGTGTAGTAACATGCTACAAGATCTTTGCTAGAGAAGATTAATACAAGCTCAGATAAGCCCATGGCATGCAGCCATTAATTTGGAGAAATTGTTCTCATTTATCCCAAGTTGGAAAAAAATCAGTCATTTATATCAAGGTAGAGTAGACAATAATAAACATTTCAGTTTTTTTCCCCAGGACTTTTAACTCTCTTGTCCTCTGAACTCCCACAAAACATCAAATATATCGTTTATTCTGATGACATTTGCTTTATGGGACCAGATAACAAAAAATCTTGGAAGACACAAACCATATGGAAGGTGAGAGTCAAGCCTGAAAAGATACAGAGCTTGCCAAATTTGTACAATATTTGCATGTATGTATAAATACGTACACATGCATATGCAAACATACAAATTCACACACACGTATGCACTTGCTGTAAATATTTTCCCTGTGTGGCCTACTTACTTACTTTCTTATGCCTCTGACAAGCAGGATATTTTTCCCTAATTTATCAGGTTATTGTTTTCTGTATTAAGACATAGTGCCTACTGCCAAGATGAAATTATATTCGCCTATTTTTTTCAAGAATTTTTTATTGTTTTGACTTTCACATATAAGCCTGTGATTTATCTCTAGCTCTGTATACAATGAAATAGAAAATAAATCTATTTTTCTCTTCCACATCAATATACAGTTATTCTAGCATCATTTCTTGAAAAAAACTTTCCAGTCTTAATTGATTAGTTATATCTGCAATGATCTTGCCCTTCTTTGGTAATGTTCTTTGCCTCTAGTCAATATTGTCTGTAATTAATATAGAATGTCTAACATTTATTTCTAATTTATAACATGATTTTAACCCTTTTTTGCACCTTTCTTTTAAGTTTATTTCTTATCAGTATTCAACTTTAGATTATCATAAAATTTTGCTTTATTTCTTTGATTATTTTTAATAGTTTCTCAGGGGATTATGGTATGCAAAATTAACTTATCACAATATATTGAGAATTATTAACCCACCAAGAGAACTACACAAGAAATTTATAAACATGCTTCTACCTAGTCCTGCCTTAAGTTTATCTCAATTTTACATATCATATTTTCCCAAGTCATAAATCCCAAATTCCACCATTAGAATTTTGTTTTGGTCATGTATATCTTCAATAATTATAAAAGAAAAAAAGTATTGAGTCTCGTATTTATCTAGATACTTACCATTTCTAGTACTATTTGTTTCTTCCTTCATATTTTAATTTTCACATGTTCATGTTTCCTTTTTGCTTAAGGATCATTTTTATTTCTTAAAGAGAAGGAATCCTCCCTCATGACTAATTCGATTTTTATTTATATAAATTTCTTATTACTTGCTTTTCAAGTCTTGGGGAAAAAAAGGTTTCCTAGACTAAATTTTTGGTTGATACAGAGTTTTAAAAATTTGTTTAGGTACTCTGAAGATGTAATTTCCTAGTGATGGGGCTCAGGACCTGCTACCCCAAAATATGGCACCTTGGTATTTGAGCACTGCAGAGTCAGGAAGGCCAACTTCACTATACTCCTGTCTTTCTCCTCTGTAGCAGGTCATAAAACCTAGGTCACCTTCCATGGAAGTAGGTCAAGACCTTCACTCTGTAGTTACCCACCTTAGACTAAAATGAAAGAAGTGACTTATCTCTGAAGACAGAGACTCAGTGAAGAATACCAACAGGACTTGTTCAGTCTTCCAGTTTGTTGCCATTAGATCATACTCCTTCTATCCAATCACATTTCTCCACAACTATCCATTTCTTCATCAACCATGGCATGCAATTATTCAGTTTTCCCTGATTTATTTATAAGTAAATGCTTTCTTCATTTATTTACAAAGGCTTCTGTGTAATGTATTTATGCTGGGTTAAATAAATGTGTACTCTTTTCCTTTTCCATGTTTTATTATAGGGTCTGTCAGCCACAAAGTTAGTTAGCAACGGGTGAGAAAATAAAGTTTTGCTCCTCAACTTTTCCTTTTCAGCTTCTGGTAAGTCAACCATCATGTATATGATTTCTCTCACATTTTTGTCTCTCTGATTCCAAGATTTTCTCTTTGTTTTTCTGCAATTTTACTGTACTTTCCTTAAAAGATTGGTATTATATTTGATGTGTTGCAAATAATGTAGATTTATTTATTTACTTCTGAATGGTATTGATTTTGTTCAAATAGATGGTTCATTTAGCTGGACTCAAATTCTGAAGTTACCTATCCGATAACTTCTTCAGGCCTCCCACTTTTGATTTTTCTACAGTTCTTGACATCTTTACCACACATGTCCTACTATAGGGCCAGTCAAAGTTCTGGGTAATGTTAGTATGGAAATTTTGTTGTTTACATCTTTTTTGGCTCATTCTGTCTTTCACAAACCATATTCTCAGCCCCAGCATATTTCAGACACTATATATTCATCCTACTATCAGAAGAACTATTGGTCTCTTTTTTGAGTTATAGGCACTCTGCACTGAATGGAATAAGAGTGACTGGTAATGAGCGATATAAACATGAATCTCACCCAGCACATGATCTCTTCTTTTAAGAGTCAACTCTTAGCTAGAAGCAATGGTGCACCCCATAGTGTCAACTACTTGCAAAGCTGAGTCAGGAGGATCACTTAAACCCAGCAGTTAAAGGCCTGCCTGGGCAACTGAGGTGCCTACTTAAAAACAGAACCCAAAACAAGACAAGTCAACTCTTCTCTATTTTTGACATGATTTTTTTTCTCTAGTGTTTTCAAATAGTTATTTTGAAAAATATTATATCTGAATTTAATAATTGCTATTTAAGATAAGATTTGTTTGACAGAAGCTATTCTGACATTTCTAGGAATAAAATTCTGACATGTTGCTTTGGTTCTCTCTCTTCCTGTGTCGGCCTTCTTTATTTCCTCATCTTCCTCATTTAATTATTTTTCTGTTTGCATTGTGGAAAGCATGTTCTCCAGATCTGTGCTTTATGTCTCTGCAGCATTACTTCTACTTGGTAGGTATCCAAAACAGGCCTTAGAGTTGTAGTTTTTTTCTATATCCTTCTTTATCTCACTAAATTCCACATAAACCCAACAAAATTGTAAGATTTCTTTCATAGGCAGGTGTCGCCTGATCCATTTATTCTAAGAATTGTTTTGCTCTGAGTAAGCAAGAGGGAATCTCATGATGTGCCTGCACACTCAGAAGCAGAGAAGGGTTGAGCATCACAGTCATAAGTTAGTGTGCATTAAGGATGCTGGTAACATATGTTTAAAAGATGTCAATGTATTTCACCAGTTAAATATCTGAGATACTTAATTGAATCATATTTCTTCAGGGAAGTAAGGCAGTAAGAATCATTTTTAGTTGAGACTTTGTATTTTCAAATACAGAAAGTAAGAAATATGCTGTTTGTGTGGATTGTTTTCTGTTCAAAATGATAGTCAATTATGTGCTTTTTCTCTCAAGCATATGAATGATCCAAAATTCATTCCATATGTTTGAATTTCTTTACAGGGTCCTCCATTACTCTTTTTGGTTTCCTAAATTTAATTATTCTCAAGATGGGATTTTTCAGACTTGTTACTTAATTTTTAAAACACAGTGTTTACCCCTATCACTGACCTTTGGGTGATAATAGATGACCATTCAAATGAAAAGTTGGAGCACAGATTGAATTTTGTCACTCCTGGTAGATTTATCTTCAAATTGTCATCTAATTCAAGTCACTAATTTAAACATTACTTCATAAGTTTATTTTTATACTTTTCTGATCCTTTTGAACATAACATTATGTACGTAACATTATGTACGGAAGGAACTAAGGACCCCAACATGAAACAGTAATTATCAGAACTCCACCTATCCCAACGCTGGTCTTAACACTAATTGTATAACTTCCAAAATCTACTACCAAAATCACAATTTCCATTTCCTCATTCCTTATCCATATTGTATGGGCACTGCAGACCATAAGGAAATGTAAAAATGTGCTTATACAGGAAGAAGTCTAGATCACATGGGTACCTAGATTGGTAACTCAGGTAGAAATTTTCTTATTTTTGTATATTTCACAGCTCCAAATTTAGGGGAATATGGTAGATAAGAAATAAATATTTTGTAGTCCTATTGATGAGCATACTTATTCTGTTCTAAGCGTCAACTATTACTCTGAACAGTATTGCTTTCTCGATTCTCCTTTTTGTTTCATAGATGTTAAAAATAATCCTCTATATGTTAATATTCATAAAAGCACAGTGTATCTTTTATTTTATTATTTCAAGGATTGTAGTGATAGATTGGGAAGAACTTTGGAATACCTTTGATTATAAACCTAATATTGATGCATTCATGTTAAAATATCCTTGCCTAGAAATAAAAATTTCACCCAAAGTGTAGAGAACAAAATAAGGCATTTAAAATGTCACATTATACATAGACTGCACAGACAAGGACAGTTTGGGGATCCAACCATAAAAGGGAAACCAGAAATTTAAATGTATAGTCTTTTCTCTCTAAGAAGCATCTTATTCAACTCTCAGTCTACTACTTCAAAAAGTCAATCAAAACTAAAATAAGTATAAGGAAAAGCAGGCCTTTCAATGCTAAATGAAGATTTTAACATGTATTGTGTAATATGTAAGAAGTGTTGGGAAAAGAAATGAAAAACTTTCTCAGAAATAGACTATTTCCCAGGACCTTCTCTGCACTTTCACGTTTCACATTAAGTATATTCCATGACAGAATATATCTAAATAGGAACATCCAAACAAACATCACAGTATATGCCTTAAAGCTGTACTTCAATCTCAACAAAAATATGTGTGTGATAAGAATGAAAGGTACCAGACAAACCTATGCTGATTTAGGCAATTTAAATTACCCCTTTTCGTGAAGCTGGAAATGCTCACCGCTGGAGCTGTACTCTATCCTAAAATTTAGTTTGAGTGAAGGGTATGCTTTTCCAAATGAAATTTACAAAAGAAAATTGGATTGGGAAAATCTGTAGGAACATGCAAACATATTTTCAGGCAAATCACTTTTGAGATGTAGAAATTGAGAAATCAGTAACTGATTTTTTAAAACTACACCATTGGGTGCCCATGAGAAAATCTTCCCAGTAGGATAAACTGCCCTCCAAGACCACAAGTATAGAAAATAAAGATCAGATGATTTTCTAATACTTGTTTTCTGCAAGTGGAAGAGAACTTATTGGGAAAAAGAATGTCTCTCTTTTTTTTTTCTCCCTTTGAAACAATATAGAGTTTAGGTTTAGCTAGATGGTTGGATATTTTCATATCAGTACAATTTCTTATTCTTCATTTACATCTGAAGACTGAAATGAAACAAGTTAAAAGTGCAGGAATGTAAATACTGTTTTTAAAGTCCAGATAATGACTCTAATAACACATTAGTTTTTTTAAATATTCACTTGCTAGTTCAACTTAATACGTATTGCTGTTTTCTCTGTCCTTGTTCTCTTTATTCAATATCCTTTCAATTTCAAATTTTTCTTTCCTGTCAATCCTTGATGTGTTGTCTTGTCTCCAACCTACTGCTTGCAATTCGGTGTTGCTGTGGTCAGCAACAAAATGATTGTCCTGATTTCTAAACCTCTCAGGTCCTCTACTTGAGAGCAATCTTTCATTTCCAGTTCAATGACAAGGAACATCTAGACAGATCTGAACAAACCCAAGGAGGAAATCCATAAGCACTCTTCCTCTGTTCCCCATTCTGGCTTCCATTCTCCCTCAATATATTTTTGGTAATTAGCCCTTCAGTTTATTGAACTTTTTTTTTTTTTTTTTGTATTTTCAAACATGTAAAGATCTATTTCCATTTTGAATTTTGCAACTTATCTAAAATTGAATGTTCAAAAGAGAATTAAAGGAGCAGATATATTTATTGATATGGAATATTGAAATAAATTTGCAAAAAAGGTACAAAACTGATTTAGCAGTTGCAGGGGAAAAACAAATGTATCTCTAATTGATATAATGTGCATATTTATACATAGGAATTATTTTGCATTGCTCTCTTATCTTTACAATTTAGAGAGTTGTAAGATAGCTCAAAAGGCACTGAAAGGCGTGGACTCCCTAAAATGATCAAATAAACTAGAAGAATGTATTATAAAGAAAGGATAACTTCCCATTGGGAACACTTTATTCTTAATGACCTAAATGTTTTCTTACACAATATCAAGTTTATTTATTGCCTTTATACCTTGAGTAAAGTGTATTCTAAAAATGAGAGTAGAAATATTCCCTCTATCTTTTTAAAACAAATAATAATGACACTGTATAGCAATGAGTTGAAGACTTTTCATTCTTTTCATCTTTTGTTCATTGATACTTTGAGTGTGTCCCTCAATTGCTGATGTGTTGGAAATGTAGTCCCAAATTCATATGTTGGTGGTGTTTGTAGGTAGAACCTTTGGGAGGTTATTAGGGTTAGATAAGGTTTGAACATGGGTCCTGTGTGATTAAATTAGTATCTTTATAAAAAGAGGAAGAAGCCTGAACACATACACAATTTCCCTCTTACCATGTGATGCCCTTCACTCTGCTGTGATGAAGCAAGGAGGTCCTCACCAGATGCTGGCTCCTGATATTTGATGTCCTGCCTCCAGAACTGTGAGAAATCCTTTTCTTTTCTTTTTTGAACTACCCAGTTTGTGGTATTTTGTCATGGCAGAAATAAATAGAGTGGCATATTTTGTCATTTAATATTAAGAGACAGTATTTATACATGCACAGAGGCAATAATTATGAGATTAACACATGTTCAGGTTATATTAACATGAAGAAGTGGTTATATTATTCTATGCAGATCCTCAATGATGCAGTAATTGTGTTGCCACTGGGTATGGTTCTTGGAAATAGGAAAATTTCTGACAGTCTTGAATGTACCACTTCTGATATGTCACTTCTAAACTTTTTTCTCATGCATGGTGAAACATTCATTCCCTATACCAAACTTAGACCCATGGGTATATTGCTTTATTAATGCTTATTGCTGAATTAATTGCTCATGTGTATAATATTGCTCTACTAAGGCTGTCACATAAAATAAAACTGTTGCCTTAAAACATAAGTTAGATCATATATAAGGGAAATAGGAGAGACTTTTGAGAAGGTTTTCTCTTGCTTTCCAAAACATTATCCATCGTGTTTCTAGATCGCTGTAAGATCAGCATTTCATCCTTTTGGTTTATTTACTTTTTGTGGATAGAATTTCAAGATAACAATTTCTTTACTTGAAAGTCTTTTTTTTTTCTTTTCCCCTTATATTGCATTATTTCATATAACATTTAATTACAGGTCAGCATGGTGAAAAGAAATATTGAACACCGAGGTTATCCAACAGAATTCTTCTGGGTAGGATACATACTATGAACTGAGATTATAGCTGATTTACAGTTTTAGCAGATGCAGGGAAAATCCGTTTCAGAATGAAGTTATGTGAGCTCATTGAAAGCTGGTGGGGGCAGAAAGATTTGGTTCTCTCTTACCCATCATAGGGTGACAGTGACACTCCTGTAACAAAAGACAAGTTAACAAGAGAATAAAAGCATAACAAATGTATGACACAGGAAGCTTCAGAAATGAAGACCAGAGGCCAGGAGTAACTGTATTTTAATGCTTAAATTCAATGGAAACTGGACAGCCATATAGAAATGTGATTGGCAAAAAGGTCTGAGTAGTGACCCAGCCAGGCCTGCCTGTCAGATCTTTCTTGTCTTCTCTGTTTAGCATTCCTTCCTCCCAGTTATGGGGTAGGACTCCTCTGGAACGAGTGTCTTTAAGAAAGAAGGGAGAAAGAAACCTTTGTAGATTTTTTGGCTTGTTTTGGGGGAGAGGGAATCTAGTCTGTATGACCTGCCTTGGGGATTAGGAATTCAGATATCTGTAACTCCCTTGAGGGAAAAAAGGGCCAGGAGAGGGTCAGAGAGACTGTGCTTCTGAGGCTGCCTCTGAAGTCCTTCCAATCTCCTTCAGTTCAAAGTACTCAGCACGCCAAAGTGCCATTCTTTGGCATATAGTTTTTCTGAGCCCCAACCCTGGGCATGTGTGCCCTGTAGTTTGAAAGTACAGAGACTAAAATCCATTTCATTGACTCAAATGACAATGCATTTTACACAGAGGCAGAAAGTGACTATTCACTCTGGCAAGATGAAAGAAACTGCCTACTACCAATGTAGGCAAGGGGCGGAATGAACTTGGGGCATCTGAGTACTTGAAAAGATAAAGCACAAATAAAAAAGGTGAGTTGGATTAGCTGAAGCAGAAAGTCTTGCTTGGTAGTTCAGTTGAAAAAAAAAATCCTTTTAAAGCATAAAAGTGAGGGAAAAGAAAGGGATTAGTAATAACAACCAAAACAAAACAAGAAATCCTCAATGAAAGCATAGTCATTTTCACCACAGGTCCTAGTAAACTGCATCATTTTGAATTCCCCAATTATGCCTGCATGCTGCTCTTTGGAGAAGAAAAGTACAAAAGCAATACCCTAGGTTTTATTGCTTAGAATGACCCAGTTCGTCATGAGGTGATCCACCACTGGGTAAAATACCTGTTGTATCTTCTCATAAACTGACCCTTCAGAGCACATTTAAAATAGTTTCTAACACTGAACTTTAAGCACAAATGTTCACTTGTCAAATGTTATTTGTTTAAATAAAACATTCCACTTGTAATGGTTTTGAGTAGGTTGTGTTAAATTAACACAGATGCACACATTTTTAAAAAATATTTTTTGTTTCTTTTGGGTTATATATAACATTAGGTTTTGTTTTGACATAATTTAAAAAGCATTGAATATAATTTGCTCAAATTCAGTCCTTAGTATTTTCCCTTTCCCTACCCTCCTCCCTTCCCCTGTTCCCTTCACTCTGTTCTACTGTAGATATACACATTTACTTTAAAGTAATTTCTTATTCAGCAAAATAAATAAGTATGATTATATAGTTTATGTTTCATTTGCCAATATTTTTAATTATATTTTTAAATTATAAAATTTGAGACATTTGTGCCTAAAAATGAGGATTGAACCATCTTTTGTTAAAATGTGAGAAAAAGATTAAACCATAATGCAGTTAAATCTGCAAATATATAGCTGAATTGCTAGCAGTAAAATAAGGTTTGACTGCTGAATTTTGTTGCCCTTTTTCTAGAGAAGGTAATATCAATGGCAATCAGGTAATCAGATTGCAATGTGAAAGTATTAGAATGACTGGATGTTTTTCATTTGCAAAAATTATCAGATTATTATGAATACTTCATTCATATAATAAAAGATACCTGAAGTACTCCCTTTTCATTTCATTACTTCATTATGGTCCATCAGGGCTTATAGGCATCTGCAGTGGATAAATTCCACAATTTTTAAAAGGACTTCTTGTCTAATAGCCATTGATTGAGCACTAGGGAAATCAGTGTACTGAAGAAAGTAGGATCCACTTTAGTAACACAAGAAAGAACTCAGCAGATGGTTGATTTTGTTTATACAATGTGTCATTTTGTAGATCATTAAATAAACTAAAAAGAATCAAATTTTAAGGCCCTATGATTCATCAATGAAACTGCTACATTTGTTTCTCCTTACCTTATTCTTATTTTATTTATTTATTTTTATGTGGTGCTGATGCTAGAACCCAGAGGCTCACAGGTGCTAGGTGAGTACTCTATCACTAAACTACAACCCTAGACCCTCTACTTACCTTATTCTTAACTTAGAAAAATTACCATTGCTTCTAAGTAATTTGTTTAAATTACTCAGATAAATATAAAATTATTCATATTATGCCTTGACAATTCCCTAGTTCCTTACCTAAAATATACATATGTATTTTTCCCTTAATTATAGCTTTTAAACAATATGTGGATTTTCAAGTTAATAAATGGGTTGTACTACTCATGTATTATAAGTAGAATTTCTATAGTAGTGCTCATTTTACTGAAGAAAAAGCAGAATTTCAGCAAAAACTTGTTCAAATTATTCTAAATGTGTTCTTCTGTGATTTTCATTCTTTTATCAATGTAGTTTTCCTTTTTCTGCTGATACTTCCTATCTTTTCATTTGTTGTCAGGGCATTTTCCATGGCCTCATGAGCATTGTTACAAAAATGGCTTGGATGTCCTTATTTACTAATTCCAAAATTTGGGTGCTCTCAAGCTAGATTTACATCAATTTTTTTCTTTTTCATTTTTGGCAAATAGGTCAAAAGACAATACACATGTTATATTGTAGTATTTCCTGGTCATTGAAATGTTATGATGTGGAGACTGTACATTCTGTTATTTTCTCTTGAATAACATTCATATTGTGGCTGATATTGCTTTAATAGGCACTTAAACTTGTTGAATTTAAACTGTAACTGTTGGACAGTGACTCCAATACAGTTAAATCCTTTATTTCTTTAAGCGATATTTTTTCCCTTTTCCAAAGACTGTGAATCCCTTAAATTGCTTTTCTGATTCTTCAGCATAAATAGAATGTGACTTTAGAACTAATGGTCACAGTGAAACAGGGTCTGTTGTTTAAAAACTACTCACAAAACCCAATGCTGATCATAAGACTTCAAGCATCTGTGGTGGGAAAAGACACACTCCAGCAACTGCAGAGAAGGAAGGGTCTGCATCCAGCAGCAGGCCGCCTCTGCAGCAAAGGCTCCAAACTCTGGAGGGACCAGGCGGGAGCCCCTATTATTCTCCTGCCACAAGAATAAAATTCCTCTAAGATCAGAACCATCAACAAGTATTTGTCACCTGACATAAAAGAGCCTGAATTAAGGAGCCCCAAGCGGAGTCTCAGCTGAGGTCTCCTATATTAGGTGGATAACCCTGCCACAATCCCACATCAGTGACCATCTCTGGTATCTCTGCACTGAGACCACAGGTAAGTCACCAATGTAAGTTTTATCAATAAAACTTAATGAGTAACTCACCCATTTTGGTCCTTTATCTCAAACTGTAAGCCAGAATCTTTCTGTTTTGGTACCCTGGGCAGAGTCTTTGAGGAGTTGTTTTTTGTGCCAAAGATGTAGTTGCTATCTGAAGAAATATCAGGTTGTTCAGAATTTACTCATTTTATAAGCAGAATTCCAACTTGATCTAACTAACATGTCTGTAAGAGCGAAACTAGGAACAGTGCCTCGTTTTTAATAAGCAAACACAAACATTTTACAACTATTATTTTCTAATTTTTATTACTGAATATTGTGGAGTTAGATTTATTTTTCTACACTAACAAGAAAGAATTAAAAGTTGTCTCCAATAATATTACATTTCAGATGATTCAGTTTCTTTACTCATTGAAGGTTTAGCAAGAAACAAATTTAACTAGCCACTGTTACTGAGACCTTAATGTTCATCACCATTAAGTATCTCACACAATTAAATCACTCAATTACATAATAGTGATGCCTATTTGTTTATGAAGCCATGACAGGCAGTGTCCTGAGCAATTCCTATGCATTGTTATTTTATTCTCAAATGTCCTATAAAGGGGTAGTTTTTTCATCTTATTTTATAGATGAGAAAACCAAAGCATTATAGGTTAAGTAACTTTTCTGATAACTTACAATCCTGTGAATATTTGAGTAGCAATTAAATCTCCTATATTGGAAACTGATTACAAAAATTTAAAAAAGCAAACAAACTAAAAAGAAAGGATAAAGAACTCAAGAAGTATTCACTTGTGCCGTTACCTTTGATCGTCACTAAAAGAATCATAATAGGAAGTAATGTTCATTTTCTTCTGAAGGTATCTATATTAACTCAGTCAATATTCTCTTAAATCTGTCATCGACACAAAGTATTTATAATATTAAATTGTGATATCTATAATTGATTGCCATTATTGGACTTCTGTTGTGGCGTAAACTGTTGACCTAGTAAGAAGTACAGTGCAGTACCCAAGTTATGATGGTTTTTCTACTATAAAACTGTGCATGGCAGCAATATGCATTCAGTGGAAATTGTGCTTTAAATTTTGATGTTTTCCAAGCCTAGTAATATGTGGCACAAAACTTTCCTGATATGCTGGGCAACAGCAGGGAGCCTTAGCTCCCAGTCAGCCACAGGATCATAAGGGTAACCAACTGACAATCTACAGTGTAGTGAGTTGCTAAACTGTGGTAATCATCAGGTTGAGTGGATTAAACATGTTTCCACCAATGATATTTTCAACCTATTAGATTATTGGGATGTACCCCATCGAAAGTCATGGAGCATCTATATATAGTCCTTACAACATAGGATGGGCTGGGTACTCCATGCTAAAGGGCAAAGATGAAGAGAGATGAAGAAAACAAAGAAGGATAGGGTTCAAGTGGCTGTTGTCATGTCAATATGTCATAAACAGATTGCCTCCTTCAACTGGGTTCAAAGGAATTTTCACTTCTGCCCATAGATTTGAGCATTTAGAGGAAATTAAACTTCAGTAATTGTAACAAAACTTCTACTTTCCTACAACTTGATATTTACTCAAATTTCAGAAACAGGAAACAGTGTTCTAGATGTCATAATCTATATCAAAAATAGAAGTTGAATACAAGACAAATTAAACAAACACTTCAAGGAGTACATATTATTCATTATAATGAGATTTTGAAGTTTAAAAATGATGTAAGAAATAGTTATACAAATACTGAAATTCAATGTATAATGTATAGCATAACTATATGATATAATTCTAGGAAAAGCATGAAGATATCCTTATGAGAGTTAAAGTCACTTAGAACAGGAAAGATGTCAATTCTTACAGTGACCTAGTGAAACAACTTTAGTTGCACAAGAGGATATTATTTGGCTTTTAAATTAATAGATTTTTAAAATAGGAGGATACTCTAGAACAAGCAAAACTGTATTTATTCACTGAGACTACATTTGATGCCTTTTGTGTCCTATGTAATTGCTTTATTAATCCCCAGCAGTCTTTTAAAGATGATTTAAAGGAGAACTCAGCAGGCAGATGTAAATACTTCAGGGAGTCCATACTGTGACTACCTAAACAATGACATACTTTCATTTCGGTCCTTCAGGAAAGAGACTTAGAAAGAAAGCTTAGGAGACCAAGAATTTCTCCACAAGGAATGACAGTCCATCTAATACTTTTTAAACAGGCAATCAAAGTTTTAAAAGGATAAATATTCCACTGGTATAATGAGAATCTTAGATCTATTGCCACAGAGGAGGAAAGTGGAAAAGTCAAAACTGGAATAAAAAAAAGTTTTTTGCAGTTGTTCTTTTTTTTTTTTTTTTCCAAACTGTAAGTACCATCTTCCTAATCTCACATCCTTAATGAAAAGAGAAGTTAATTGGAATTGATTAGGTCTGCAAATTAGAAAATAGGCAATTGAGCAATTGTGCAGTGTCTTGGAACAGGTTACAGAGATGAGACAGCACCCCACCTCATGGAAAGTCCTGAGCAGCAGGGCGAACACTTTACCATTTCCTCTGGTTCCGTAATGTGGCACAAACTTATCAAATATTTGCAAGTGAGGAGTCTTGGGTGATTCAGACCAGCTGAGAAAACTGAATTTTTGTAATTTTACAGTCATTTTATTAGAAACTATTATAGAGAAATTCACTTTATAACAGGTCAATAAAATAGAGAAAAGGGAACATGGGAAGGGAGGAGGGTCTGGAGAGGGTATTGGGAACTGAAGTAGAACAAATCATATTCCATGCTTTTATAATTATATCAAAATGAATCTGAATGTTATGTATTACTAAAAGGAACCAATAAAATATTGTTGCAAAAGTTACAAATTTACTTTTGCATTCACAAAAAATTAATACTGTGCATACAGAAGGATCATTCACTGTAATTGAAACAGGGATATAGATTTATGAATCAGAAAAAAGTCCAACATCCTATCTTCTATTTTATTATTAGAGCTTTATGGCTATACATGGTAGTATCTTTGGGTTCATTCCAACAAAATCATATACACATGGAACTTGATTTCAGTTTACCATTCCTCCTTTTCCCTTTCATCATCCCTCCTTTTCTATTCCCCTTCCTCTACTAGAATTCCTTTCACTAATCAATTTATTTATACTTGATTTTTTATTTTATTTTGACTTTATAATAATAAACAATTGCTGAAAATGGTTCTCTTTACTCAGAGATCATTTTGATATCTCACACTCATCTAGAAATTAGTTATTTCTCCTACATGAAGATCTGTTTTCAAATTTATGATTTTTTGTTCAAATTGTAAGTACTCTAGTATTTTCATATCTTTAAAAACTGATACCTTGAAAAATAAAATAAAAATTGATATACCTTGAAAATGAAATTAGAATGTCAAAAGGTGGGTTGCCTCAGTATATTAATTGTACTCTGGGAAATGAGCTCAAAATAAACAAATGCTATTCATGATGTTTTTGGTTAGAAAAGAATTCATCCTTGACATTTTCAATAATAGAAATGCACAATCAATCTACATAGAGAAAAAGCTGTGAAAGTGCCCATTAGTCTACTGACACTTTGCATTTAGAATAGGTAGGAAGTTACATGGTAAGTTTTACTTTGGTGCAGCAGAATTTTTCATCTTAACAAGTATCTAAATGTGTTTAGATCGTGTGTTTATCTGCTTTAAGATCAAAACCATTTGGTGGAAGAATTCAGACAGATTTGTTTTCCATATATTGGACTGAGTACACTTGTTATTTCATTTTTTTCTTGATTCATCAGAGACACCATTATAAACATCAGTTTGTGTTAAGATAATGATTTCAAGGGACCTTAGGAGGATTTCCAGGCCCTAACTGGCCCTCAGTAGCGTGTTTAAAAAAATTATGTGCTAGTGAATGCAAACATATTCACTGATCATTTATTTCCTAGACACCACAATAGATGCAGAGGGGATTTGAAAATAAAGAAGACATATTAAAATTTAATAAATTGGCTGAGCTCTGGTCTTCTGAGTCACTGTGCAGCGTCTCCTGGGGCAGTCTGGCCTGGAGGGGCAAGAGTCGCTGGCTCCAGCAGGGAGTTTGGACGCTTCGGCGCCATTTTGCATTTTCCCTACCAGAGGGCGACCATCTGCGGCTGCCTGAGTCCTCAGAGCTGAGCTCCAGTCTTCCAGTCTTCCCTGCCACTGCGGAGCGTCTCCTTGGGAGGTCTGGCCTGGAGGGGAGGGAGTCGCCAACTCCAGTGGGGAGTTTGGGCCCTTCGGCGATATTTTACAGCCTCACTGGCAGAAAGTGACCACCTGCCACCAACTGAGCCCCCAGAGAGGAGCTCAGGCCTGCCTGGGCTCTCAAGCCCAGTGTCTCCATCACTGAGCACAGTTCTGTGCCCCCACCGCAACTTGGTCTAGTGCCCAGGTCCACACCCTGACCCAGGGTCTAGCACCATGCTGTATCTGATTGTCTATCAACACCAGGCTGCCTCTGCCAAGAAGCATTGATCATTCCCAACCTGGAGGTAGTGGGACAGTAGCTTTCTTGGGTCACCACTTGATCAAGCACCTCTCAAACATCAGGTGAGTTACTGGAAATCTGCAGGGACACTTTAAGTCTTTACAGGGAAATTGCAATCCCTCTGATTCCCACAACTGGAGGGGAAGATACATGAGCAACATGAGAAAACACGGGAAGAAAGTGTCCCAAAGAAACCTAGATGATATATCAAGAGAACCCAAAGGCAGTATGGTAGAAGGAATGACAGAAAGGGAGTTCAGAATGTTCATAATTAAAATGATCCAAGAAGAGAATGATGTGATGAGAGAGCAGATTCAGGCTATGAATAATCAGCAAATACAGCAGTTGCAGGAAGCAAAAAATCATTTCAATAAAGAGATAGAAGTTCTGAGAAAAAAACAAACAGAAATCCATGAAGGAAACAAGGTAATGAAGGAAACAATAAACCAAGTTAAAAACTCAATAGAAACCATAATTAACAGAATAGATCACTTGGAAGACAGAACCTCAGACAATGAAGACAAAATATTTAATCTTGAAAACAAAGTCAAACAAACAGAGAAGATGGTTAGGAATCATGAACAAAACCTCCAAGAAATATGGGACATCATGAAAAGACCAAATTTAAGAGTTATTGGCATTGAGGAAGGCACAGAGATAAAAACCAAGGCTATGAATAATCTGTTCAATGAAATAATACCAGAAAATTTCCCAAATATGATGAATGAGATGGAAAATCAATTACAAGAGGCTTACAGGACACCAAATGCACAGAATTACAACAGACCCACACCAAGGCACATTATAATGAAAATACCTAACATACAAAACAAAGATAGAATTTTAAAGGCTGCGAGAGAAAAGCATCAGATTACCTACAGAGGGAAACCAATAGGGATATCAGCAGATTTCTCAGCCCAGACCCTAAAAGCAAGAAGGGCCTGGAACAACATATTTCAAGCTCTGAAAGAAAACGGATGCCAACCAAGAATCTTATACCCAGCAAAACTTACCTCCAGAGTTGATGATGAAATAAAATCCTTCCATGATAAACAAAAGTGTAAAGAATTCACAAAGAAAAAGCCTGCTCTACAGAACATTCTCAACAAAATACTTGAAGAGGAAGAAATGAAAAACAACAATCTCAGTCAACATGGGGAGGAATTACCCAAAAGAAAGAGTCAATCAAAGGAGAAACAAAGTTAAGCTAAAAACCCCCAAAAAGCTAAAATGGCAGGAAATACAAGTCATATCTCAATAAGAACCCTGAATGTAAATGGCCTAAACTAATCAATCAAAAGACACAGACTGGCAGATTGGATTAAAAAGAAAGACCCAACAATATGCTGTCTTCAAGAGACTCATCTCATAGAAAAACATGCCCACAGACTAAAGGTGAAAGGTTGGGAAAAAACATACCAGGCACATGGACTGAGTAAAAAAGCAGGAGTTTCCATCCTCATTTCAGATAAAGCAGACTTCAAGCCAAAGTTAGTCAGAAGGGATAAAGAAGGACATTTCATACTGCTTAAAGGAAGCATAAATCAGCAAGACATAACAATCATAAATATTTATGCACCAAACAATGGTGCATCCATGTAAGTCAATCAGATCCTTCTCAATTTCAGGAATCAAATAGACCAAAACACAATAATACTGGGGGACTTTAACACTCCTCTCTCACTGTTGGACAGATCTTCCAAGCAAAAATTGAACAAAGAAACCATAGGACTCAATAACACAATCTCTAATTTGGACTTAACAGACATTTATAGAATATTCCATCCATCCAAAAGGAAATAAACTTTCTTCTCAGCAGCTCATGGTTCCTTCTCTAAAATAGACCACATGTTATGCCACAAAGTACTCTTAGCAAATACAAAAACATAGAGATACTACCTTGTATACTATCAGATCATAACAAAATGAAATTAGATATCGATGATAAAGTTAAAACCAGAAACTACTCCAACACCTGAAGAGTAAATAATATGCTATTGAATGATACATGGATAAGAGAAGACATTAGGGGGGAAATTAAAAGATTCTTAGATGTCAAAGAGAACAAAGATACAACATATCAAAATCTCTGGGACACTATGAAAGCAGTGCTAAGAGGAAAATTCATTGCATGGAGTGCATTTAGTAAAAGAATGAAAAGTCAGCAAATCAATGACCTCACATTACAGCTCTAAGCCCTAGAAAAAGAGGAACAGATCATCACCAAAAGTAGTAGAAGACAGGAAATAATCAAAATCAGAGCAAAAATCAATGAAATTGAAACAAAAGAAACAATACAAAAAATTGACACACCAAAAAGTTGGTTCTTTGAAAAAATAAACAAACTTGATAAAGTATTAGCGATGCTAATGAAGAAAAGGAGATAGAAACTCCAAATTACTAAACGGAAATATTATAACAGACACAATTGAAATACAAAACATAATAAGAAGTTACTTTGAAAATTTATACTCCAACAAAATAGAAAACTTGGAAGGCATCAACAGGTTCCTAGAGGCGTATGAGCCACCCAAACTGAATCTGGAGGACATACACAACTTAAATAGATCAATTTCAAGCAATAAATTAGAAGAAGTCATCAAAAGCTTACCAACAAAGAAAAGTCCAGGACCAGATGGATTCACTGCCGAGTTCTACAAGACCTTCAAAGAAGAGCTCATTCCAATACTCCTCAAAGTATTTCATGAAATAGAGGAGGAGGGAACCCTTCCAAGTTCTTTCTATGAAGCTAATATCACCCTTATACCAAAACCAGAGAAGGACACATTGAGGAAAGAAAATTTCAGACCCATATCTCTAATGAACATAGATGCAAAAATTCTTAACAAAATTTTAGCGAATCGCATACAAAAGTATATTAAAAAGATAGTGCACCATGATCAAGTGGGTTTCATCCCGGGGATGCAAGGTTGGTTCAACATCCGGAAATCAATCAATGTAATTCACCACATCAACAGACTTAAAGTCAAGAACCACATGATTATTTCAATAGATGCAGAGAAAGCATTTGATGAAATACAGCACCCCTTCATGCTCAAAAAACTAGAAAAAATAGGGATAGTGGGGACATTCCTTAACATTGTAAAGACTATCTATGCTACGTCCACAGCTAACATCATTCTCAATGGAGAAAAATTGAAAACATTCCCCCTGAGAACTGGAACAAGGCAGGGATGCCCTCTTTCGCCACTACTATTCAACATTGTTCTTGAAACTCTAGCCAGAGCAATTAGACAGACCAAAGAAATTAGAGGAATGCAAATAGGAAAAGAAGAGATCAAACTATCCCTATTTGCTGATGACATGATTCTCTATTTAGAAGACCCTAAGAATTCCACCAGAAAACTTCTGGAACTCATAAATGAATTTGATAAAGTAGCAGGATAGAAAATTAATGCTCATAAATCTAATGCATTTTTATTCATAAGTAATGCATCCTCTGAGAGAGAAATTAGGAAAACTACCCCATTCACAATAACTTCAAAAAAAATAAAATACTTGGGAATCAATCTAACAAAAGAAGTGAAAGACCTCTACAATTAGAACTACAGAACACTAAAGAAAGAAGTTAAAGGGCATCTGAGAAGATGGAAAGATCTCCCATGTTCTTGGATAGGCAGAATTAATATTGTCAAAATGGCCATACTTCCAAAAGTGCTATACAAATTCAATGCAATTCCAATTAAAATCCCAATGACGGACCTCATAGAAATAGAGCAAGCAATCATGAAATTCATTTGGAGGAATAAGAGACCCAGAATAGCTAAAGCAATCCTTAGGAAGAGCGAAGCAGGGGTTATCACAATACCAGACCTTCAACTATACTACAGAGCAATAGTAACAAAAACAGCAAGGTATTGGCACCAAAATAGATAGGTAGATCTATGGTACAGAATAGAGGACACAGAGAGAAACCCACATAAATACAGGTATCTCATACTTGACAAAGGAGCCAAAAACATACAATGGAGAAAAGACAGCCTCTTCAACAAATGGTGCTGGGAAAACTGGAAATCCATATGCAGCAAAATGAAACTAAATCCATATCTCTAACCCTATACAAAACTCAACTCAAAGTGGATCAAGGACCTAGAAATTAGACCAGAGACGCTGCACCTAATAGAAGAGAAAATAGGTCCAAATCTTCATCACGTTGGCCTAGGACCAGATTTCCTTAACATGACTCCCAAAGTGCAAGAAATAAAAGCAGGAATCAATGATTGGGATAGAGTCAAACTAAAAAGCTTTTTTTTCCACAAAGGAAACAATCAGCAATGGGAAGAGAGAGCCTTCAGAGTGGGAGAAAATCATTGCTACACACACTTCAGATAAAGCACTAATCTCCAGAATCTACAAAGTACTCAAAAATCTTTACACCAAGAACACTAATAATCCAATCAATAAATGGGCCAAGGAAATGAATAGACACTTTACAGAGGAAGATCTACAAGCAATCAACAGATTTATGAAAAAATGTTCAACATCCCTCGTTATAAAGAAATGCAAAGCAAAACCACCTTAAGATTTCATCTTACCCCAATTAGAATGTCTCTTATCAAGAACACAGGCAACGAAGCTATGATTATCTTGAAGAGGTTTTTTTTTTTTTGATGTTCTTGTTTATACCTACATTCATAGTATTTTTTCTTTTTTTTTTTTAAAGAAATTTAAGTAGTTTTGTAATTATGAAAGGTGTTGAAGTTCTCAAAGTAAGGAAATAAAACATAACATGAGGTCTCTGAAAGGGCAAGGAAGTAGAGGATGAAGGGGGGATTTATCTTGGGAATTGACAAACAAGAGGCAGACTTCTTCCCCTAGGGAAAGATAAAGAAGAAACTTGCTTCCAATGCTGCCTTAGATTCTTTATCCATGTGGCTTCTTAGCTTCTTTCCCATTCCTCATAACCACTTTTAAAATAGTTCAATACTCTAACCATGTTCCTTATTGCACCATTTTTCCTAGTATTCTTGACAGATCTTGTGTCTTCTTTCTCACAGAACTGTGTTTCCTGTCTGTATTTGTCAGCTATTGCTGCATACAAAAACACCCTCAAGACTCAGTGGCAGGCAGCAATAAGCATTTATTATCATGCCCATAAGTTTATAGATCAACTATAGTGGTCCTAAGGATTAACTGGAATGCCCGTTTGTGTATATGTCTGTTTACATACAAGGGGCTAAATTTTATGTCAATTTGGAGGTCTCAGGCTGAAGTGCAGGGATTGCCTGTACTATGGTTTGCTCATCACAGAGTTCAGAAGCTTCATGAGGAACCTGCAGAAACTTTGTCAAAATTCTTAAGTTATGTGTTTGAGTCTTGCATGCTGTTATATTCATTGCAATTTCCATTGACCAAAGCAGGTCCCCTAGTGACCTTGAAAGCATATTCCAACCTTCATGGGAGATAGAGGAGAATCAATGAATATGTGCTGAGCAATGACCTCACAATCAGAATCTACCCTTCTCTTCACAAATATGTCCGTGTCCTCCTGTATGTAAAACCTAAACTCCTATTTCAAGCCCACTAATTAAATTATCAATTATAGCAGCATCACTCTTGAAGACAATAATCTCATCCTCTGCATGTTTTCCAGATGTAGATCTCTTGATCTGGAGATTTGTAAATTAAAACAAATAAAAAGATGAGTTATCTATATTTCATACACCCAATATACATAAACAATTATACTAAGAGAGGCAGAAGTAATTAGTCATGCAAAAAAACTCTACATTTCCGCTGGGAAAATGTTGCCAAATGCCCTAATGCTTAGGGGAGAGGATGTTCTTTGCTCCTACTCCAGATTTGCTCCCTGGAATTAACTGCCTGATTCATCAATCGCTACCACTCTTGGTACTACCCTTTGGGAGATCTTTTTTTTTTCTTCTTTCCTTCCTTCCTTTCTTTAATCTATATTCCTTGACTGCTTTTAAAGAAGTACTTCTTGGTGGCTAAGCGATTTTCTCAGGCTGTTTCTCATTTGTAGGTTGGTGCCTCTGAATTATCATTACTCTTCCATCATGTCTTGTTTGTTTCAGACTGGCAATATGACTTTCTTTAAAACTGTAGCTTTCCTATGTATTTGATGCTAGGCAACTGCAACTGTGAACCAGAATAGAACATTTTCTTTTTTCTGATTTTTTTCTTTTTTTATATTTTTAGATTTGCTACTTTCTGTCTTTAGACATAACTCTTATCATTTTTTTACATTATTGAGTTCAGTAGGTCCACAGCCTTGTGCTTTACAGTAGCTCTTTGCTTCAGCTCAAAGGATATTTTAAAGGCTACTTTAAATTCATTTGAGGATCACAACAAAGGCGATTATATTCTTATGTAATGCTCTGAATTTTTCCTATTTATCTGCAGCTATGTGATAATGATTATGCCTTTGATTTTAACCATGTAATTTCTAGTTTTTCTATGTTCTTTCCAGGTTCTGATTTCAAACTGTCTAGCTATCTTCTGGACCCATTTGCTGGCCCATAAGACCTTACCAAATGCAGCTGGTAGCATTCATCTCATGCTTTAAAAGTTCTCTTCAGAACTTCCATGTCCAGTACTATAGGTTCACTTTATATTTGTCGTATCTTCCAAATTATCACAAGCACATTTTGCCAAATATTTTTTTCTGTCACATCCCATAGCTCCATATTTGTCCAGTCTCTTTTAAGGGTTTCCCTTTATCCATTAGTCAGTCTCAGTGCCAATGTGACTCACTAGAAGTGGTTGTTAATGCAGCATCCCCATGATAACTACCAATTTGTGTATTATTCAGTTTTTGGTACAGAACAAGAAATCCCAAAGTTCAGTGGTTTACAACAATAACTATTTATTCTCAGTAAGTATTTTAGTAACTATTTATTCCTACAGGTGTTCAGGTTGGCAAGGGCATTTTTTCTTCCCAAGAAAGGTCAAGTCAAAAGTTCCTGGAGAGTCAAGGAGAAACATTAGTGTCATTTAAGGCCTACATTTGGAACTTGTGTCCTGCATCTATTGGCTAAACCATCCCATACAGTAAAAGCCAGAAGCAATGAAGTATGGAAATACATTCTATCCAGAGTGGGGCAGGAAATACATTGGCTTTTGGTGAATAATAATGCAAACATTTAAAGTGCCTAGCTTATTGTCTTCTAACCAAATTCTCATCCATCTTTTTATTAGCTATCACAGTGAGATACATATCTTCCATCCTTACGCTGATTCTTACTTTATTCTGCCATCTCATCAATTCCATTCTAATACTATCTTTGCTATTATTTTTATACCTTCTCTAGCAGTAATTTCAAATTTATCGCTTATTCTCAACTAACTTGTATTTTAGTAAAAAGTTCTCTCTTGACATTCTACCCATTAATTGATTTTGCCACTTGAATACTAAATCTATTACCGTCCTAAGCCACATCTCCAATTTTTCATCACCCACAAACATATAGAGACAGATATTTGTAAAATACCATGAAGTCTTTCAAGGATAATATTTTATTTTTTGTAAATCTATAGCTGTGTATTTATATATATATATGATATATATATATGACATATTTATGTCATATAATAGTCAATGTCAAATATTAATTACAAATGAAAAGACAATGAACTATTTTGAATTCAGTAACTGCAGTATAGGTGAGGCAAATTTAGGGGAGATTAGTTCAAAGCATCCTTTGAAATTTCCTAGTTCTTTGCATATACTTTTTCTATTCACTTATAGTTAAATTGCCTTCATTGCTTGTTAATTCTTTGACTTCAGTAGTCTCACTCATGTTGATTTACTTATTTTAATCACCCTTGGCCAGTGCTTGATTGCCAAGTCTATTAAGCTTATTTGAGAGTTACATCTCAGGGGCTGAGAGCTCTTATGAATAAAGGTTCATCTGTGGCATAGACAGAAATGCTTGAACTCCATGTCACCTGGTTGTCTGTGGTTTCTGTAAGGGTGAGGCCAATTCTGTCTTTCTTATCATCATTTTATCTGGCATCTATCAAACAGCAAGTTATGAATGAGTAAGTGAATAAACAACTCTTCCTGATAGTCTGCTTACAGAAAATACAGATTATTAAATTAATATCCTCTGCACCCATGTGGGATTATTATGTATTCTTTTCACTCAGGAATGAACCATACTCCTGATAATGAAACATGAAGTTATCTTTCCAATTATATTCATTGTATAATTATAATTATAAAATAGGAAATAATTCATGATCTTAAGCAAAATTGAAAATGATTTACAATTATTTGTCTAGAAAAATATTTTTTTCTAAATGAATGTTTGTTAACCATTTTTTTTTTTGCAGTGCTGGGAATTGAACTCAGCTCTACCAACTGAGCAACTGAGCTATATCCTCAGCCCTGTTAACCATTTTTAACTGTATATAATTCCCTGAGTTATGCCCTATACTGCTAATATTAATTGCTGTTACAATCACAAGTTGGGCATAAATTTTGTATATAGTTCAATTTTCTGTCACTGGGATAAAATCCCTGAGATAATCAACAAATAAAAATAACTGTTTAATGCTTACAGTTTCAGAGGTTTCAGTCTACAGATAGTTGACTCCATCGTTTGGGAGCTGTGGTGAGGCAGTACATGTAGTGGGAGCACATGACAGAGAAATTTACTCTCCTGAAGGGCAGCCAGGAAACAGAGAAAGGAAGAGGAGGAGTTGGTATCCCAATATCCCTTTCAAAGGTATTCCCACAATTCCACTAGGCATATCTTCTAAGGGTTCCACCAACTCTCAATAGTGCCTTGGCAGCAGACCAATCCTTTAATACATGTGTTTTTGAGGGATACTTATCCAGACCATGCCTCTTTGATAATTAGCATTTGATAATTAGCATTAAGATAATTAGCATTAGGAAACCTAAAAGGAAGAAAGAGCAATGACTGTAATATTTCCCTTTTATCTTGTGCAGATGGAGGTTGAATGGAAAACTTTTGTCTTTTTACCAGACAAACTAATCAAAACCTTCATGCAATAAATTATTTTGGGCTCATTATTGGTTTACAACAAAATATTACAAAGCAATGAATATCAGTATTGTCCCTACTGAAGCAGATGGAATTTTTCTCTATTCAGTTTCCATGTACAAAACTGCTGTTTTTCAATAGGTGTTCCCTTAGAAAAATTACAATTGGAAACTGAATGCTGATTGGAAAATCTCAAGAAAAATGGCTGCAAGATATCTTTATAAATCATATTACTTGACAAAAATCATTACACATAAAAAACATTAAGGAGCCTCTATGGTAACTCATCACATTCTTAAAATGCTTTCTCAAAATTTCTTTAAAAGTTTTTATCTCCACATCCACACATACTGTTGTACACAAAGTGGAACTACTTCAGAATTTGAAAATACTTCAGAGCAAGCTAGAGTTGGTGACATTTTCAAAGTTTACTTAGTGAATAATTAATTATGTCAGAAGGGATTTAAATTTTTGAACTTCATTTTTAAATGAGTTCATGGAAAAATCAGGCAGGTAAAAATATCATGTTTGTCCATCAAAAATTTTCCTAAATATTAAAAGGGGAGAAGCTAACAAAATATATATTAAACTCCTTTGAAATTATGTATTTATAAATTAACCAAATTAAAAGGGGTGTGCATGTTGGTATTGAAGAACAACACTGGTCTTAACTGCCATAAAATCCAAGCTGTCAAAACTAAAACTCTAGTTTTCAAGCAGGATGATTTGAAAGTTCTAATAGACTGAATTGGATACCTGGTTGTGAAAACATAACTGAAGGTATAAACCAGTAAGAAGGAAGTTAGGAAGTTAACTTCTGTAGAGACCCTGCCATATACTAGGTATATTAGTGATTTTTTGTGGATTGTTTGATTTAGTACTCATAACAAGAAGTTAATTATACTCTGCCATGTCTAATTCACAAATGTGAAAATTGAATCTTAAAATTTCAAAGTTTAGTGGATACTAAGTGGATACTGATACTAATACTTTCCCATATAAGTACACAGCAGAAATAGGATTAAACCCAAAGATTGCTGTGATTCCAAAGATTTTTTTCAGCAATATATTGCCTTAGAGATAACACATTTTGTCCAGTAAAAATCTTACAACAAGAACATTAAGACACATTGATCTTCTGTTTTAGTCAGCTTTTTGTTGCTTTGATGTACCTTATAAGAACAACTTAGAGGAGGAAAGTTAATTTTGGCTCATGGTTTTAGAGGATAAGCCCATGGTCAGCTGATTGCATAGCTGTGGCTTGAGGTGAGGCAGAACATCACGATGGACGGGTGAAGTGGAGGAAAGTTGTTCAGTTCATGACAGCCAGGAACAAGAAGGGTGGCAAGGGAGTGCTCTGCTGACCAGTGATAAAACAAAAGCCCCAAAGATCCCTTGTGATCTGCTTCCTCCAGCCACATACTACCTGCCTACAGTTTACCTCTCAGTTTATCCATTTAAGTGAATTAATTCACTGATTAGGTTACAGCTTTCACAATCTGATCATTTCATCTCTGAACATCCTTGCATTATCTCAAATATGAGATTCTAGGGGACACCTCATGTCCAATCCATAACATTCCACCTCTGCTCCCCCAAAGTCCATGCCAATTTAATAATGGAAATACATTTAGTGCATTTCTAAGAGCCTCTATAGTGTTAATAGTTTTAGCATTGCCAGAAGTCCAAGTCTAAAATCTTATTTGAGAATCAAGGCAAATTCTTAGATGTGATCTTCTCTATAGATCAGAAGCAATTTACATATATTCAATATATTATGGCACAAAGTAAACATTTCCCTTTCAAAAAGGGAAAAACAGGCATAGAAGGAAGGGATGGGACAAAACCAAGATGAATATCCAGCTGGGAAGACAAATCTTGTCTCTCCTCATCCAGCATCTGGGGCACATGGGACTATGATGGTCTTTTCAAAGGACTTGCTCACTGGAGCCCACATGGCCTTTCTCTTAAGTTTGTTTCTGTTCAATTCCTTTAGTTTTCCTCATTAGGAATTCCACATAACTGTCATCTCTTATTCTTGGAAGCCTCCACTAGTTTTGGTTTCCTTCTCACATCTTCACTAATTGCCTTCTCAGATGTTGCCTGCAGGATTCTGACCCTGCTATACTACCTGCCTTCTCAGGCTTTTCTTTAAAATCTTGGTGGAAACTCCATGACCCCCTAACTCCAGCATCCTGCATTCCTATAGAATCAGCACATGTGAACAATGACAAGGTCTGCCACCATCTCAAACAATAGCTATGCCTGCTATGACTATGACTATAGCACTTTCTGAGTGCCTGGGTGACTAAGCATGGTGAAACAACTTCCTAGGCCCACTGTGCAAGTAAGGTGCTCCATATTTTACTTTTACACTCTTAAACCTGCAATGGAGATGCTCTTGCCAATTCCTGGGTTACCTTCAAGCCATCTTTCCTATTGTCTCTATGTAAAGTACTTTGCATCATGTTAGTGGGTGCAGATTTTTCAACATCCACACCTTCCTTGGCCCCAGTTCACATACACTTTTCTGGCCAACTGCAAGTTTTTCAAATCTTTGTGCTCTGCTTTTTCCTCCTGACTGTCACAGTAAACTTAGCTAAAAGCCACCAGCAATATTCATGCCACTGCCTGAATGCTACACAGCCTTGAAATTTCCTCCACCAATTTAATTAGTCCATTACCTTTATATTCAGCCTCACAAAAATTTCCAGTACATGGGCAAAATGCTGTAAGCTTTTTTTGCCACAGTGTAACACTAATAGCCTCTCCAAGGGTCCTTCTTCCCATATGGAACTACATGAACCCCGTCCTTACTGTCTGTAATTCACTGAGCTCTGCTTACTTCTAAAGCTTCTCCTGGCTGCATCACCAAACTTTTCCAAATTCTTCCCACAAGTTGGTTCCAAATGCTTCTAAATGACATGGTCAGGTTGGTCACAGCAACAATCTTACTTCTGAGTACTAATTTCTGTTTTAGTTAGCTTTTCATCACTGTGGCCGAAAGACCTAACAAGAACAACATAGAGAAGGAAAATTTTGCTTTGGTTTATGTTTTCAGAGGTTCTGTCCACGGTTGGCTGACATCATATCTCTGTGTCCGAGGTGAGGCCCAGAAGGTCCATCATGGCAGAAGGACATGGCAGAGGAAAGCTGCTCAATTTATGACAGGAGGAAGGGATAGTTCCTCCCACCAGGGATAAAATATAAACCCCAAAGACATACCCCCAGTGATATACTTTCTACAGCTATACCCAACCTGTCTATACCTACAACCCAGTTAACCCATTCAAGTGCAATAATGCATGGATTAGGTTTTGGCTCTCAAAATCTAATATTTTCACCTCTGCACTTTCTTGCATTTTCTCACACATGAACTTTTGGGAAACATCTCATATCTAAACCATAACACCATCAAATAATATTCTCTGTAGATTAGTTGGTTAGACAGCTAATTAGAGAAGCATTATAGAAATAAGGACATAAGGCTTGGAGAGAGAACCAGAAATGCAAGGTAGATGTAAAGGCATAATCAGAGATTAGTTAACACACACTCTCTCTCTCTCTCTCTCTTCTCTCTCTCTCTCTCTCACGCGTGCACACACACACACACACACACATACACACACACACATACAGAGTACTTAAAATTGTGAATTTCAAATGTGAGTACCTTGGGGTGTCAAACAGCTGAAACTTAGAAAGAATGATGATAAGACAAGAGAATAGTTGTTGAGATAAGAAATATTTTTAAAGTTTAGCATTCAGAAGTTAAAATAAGTGAAGCAGAAAATGTTGCCACAAATTTTGTGGTTATATATAATATAAATAATTATATTAATTATATATGTAATATAAGGAACTATAATTATATATGTTATACATATGATATATAATATATATGATTTAATGTAAAATATATATATTATATATATTCACAACAAATTACAAAGAAAAGCGTGACTGGACCACTTTACCTTGCATTTTCCATTTACATTTTTGGGGTAATTGATTGCAACTTTTGCCTTCAAGTTTTAGTGTGTCAGAGTGGACATTTTTCTGTTTTGCTCTCCATCCAGATTAATATCAGAAACAGAAAATTATCTCACTACTCATTTTGGTGGAAAATGCTGCAGACTGATGAGACAGGTGTTTGGGAAGCTTAATACAATTGTCTCAAGTTCTACTATGCACCCTACAGCAGTCTAGGTGGATGCTCTGGTAAAGCAAGTTGAAGAACTTTAGGGTCATTTTGACAGGCTTCAAGCTTGATAACATTGTGTTTATGTGTGTCCTTGCTATTTTAGGTCTCAAAAAATTCTTTATATTCTTCTTAACTGATGCTTTTACTTCATTGACAATTATACTACATTTTCATTTCTTCACTTTTAAAATGATTCATGATGAAATTTTGAAAAATCTATAAACTAGAACTAGTACAGATATTGTAAATAGCACATATAGACTTTAAAACAATTATTACTGTATTCCATATGACCAAAGAGTTAAGTAGAGGCAAAAATGACATAAAAAAGAAGACAGAAATCAAATTTTTAGAGATAAAATCCATAGAATCTCATGTTAAAAACACACTAGATAGTTAAGGGCAGATTAGACATGGAAGAAGAAAAGTTAGTACACTTGAGGCCATTGCAATAGAAAATATCCAAATAAAATACAAACAAAAAAAGTTTGAAAAAAATTTACAAAACTATAGTCCACCAGAACAAATTACGGGTGAGGTGAGAGAGACAGAAAAAATATTTGGATAAGTAATGAATGAAAAAAATAAAAATTTGCTTCAAATAGTAAGCTCAGAGATCCAAGAAGCCAAGATGATGTGATGCACAATAAATATGAATAAATTTAAACATGATGCATTATAGTCAAATTATTCTAATCAAATAATAATGTTTCAAAAGCAAAGAAAAATGCATTGTATCTTATAGGAGGAAAGAAAAAAAGGAAAACACCTTTCTCTTTGTAAATAATGCAAATGACAAAAGAACATAGCAACATTTTTGAAGCACCGGAAAAAACTGTCAATCTGGAATTCTGCTTCAGTGAAAATTGTTTTCAAAAACTAAGGTAATTTAGGTTCAAAAAATTAGGTTGTACAACACCATGAATGTATGAAATGCCACTAAATTGTACATTTCAAAGTAGTTAATTTTATAATAAGTGAATTTCACCTATATTTTGAAGAAGTAAAAACTGGGGAAATGAAATTAACCTAATTATACTAGGTAAATGCATGAATATACCACAATGAATTCCAATTTCATATGTAACTATTACCCATTAATTTAAAAATAAATAGAAGGAAGACCAGTGGAGGAGAGGAAGGGGACCAGGGGGACTGAGGAAAAGAGGGAAGGAAGTGGCACTGGGAATTGAAATGGAAAAAACTGTGTATATGCATTTATGAATATGTCAAAATGAACCCCACTCTTACATATAACTATGACACCCTAAAGAAAGTACTGTTAAAAAAGCTAAGACAAAATAAAAATTAATTTCAGATGTGTAAGAGATGAAAGAATTCAGTAGTAGCAGGTTCAGAGTACAATGAGTATTAAAGGGATTTCCTCCGGTAGAAGGAAAACACAACCAGATGGAAATATGTATCTACCCAAAAGAACCACAAGGGTAATTATAGTTTTGTTTTTTCAATTTTGTATCTCTTTCTAATATAATTGACAAAACAATCCTGAGTATATTTTTAGTTTTATATTATGCAACAATAGCTTAAAACCCTTTAGAAAAAAAATGGAAGAATACGATTATCAGATTCTGATAGGCTATGTGAGGCACAAATTGAAGGAAGGCTATAATATATCAAAGATATATATTATAAAGTCTCAGATAGCCACTAAACTAGCCAAATAGGTATAGCTTTATCAATAGAAAAGATAAAAAGAAATAATAGTCCAAAAAACTCAATATAAAATTAGGTCGGAAAAAGATAATAAGAGAAACAAAGAAAAATGAGGACAAGGAAGGAGAGGTAATGCAGGAATATTCACTTCGACTCAACCATATTGAAAGTCACATTAAGTGTAAATGGTCTGAACATACCCAATTAAAAGAAACAGATGGTAAGATTGGATAAAAATAGCAAGATACAGTTACAAAGGGCTTACAGGAAATGTTTCTTATGTACAAAAACACAATTACTTTAAAAATAAACAATGAGAAAAAATATACTATTTTTGACATTAATATAAAGAAAGCTGGAATGGTTATACATAAATATCAGACAAACTTTAGAGCAGAGAATAACCTGGGTGATAAAGATTTCATGCTAAACAAATGGATGTACCAAGTAGGTATATAAATCTTAACTGTCTATGCATCTAATTACAGAACATCAAAAGTTATAAACAAAAACTGACATAATTTCAAAAATGAGAGTGTACAGTTTTAATTTCAAATATCAATATTCCATTGTCAATGATCATTTGAACACTTAAACTAAAAAATAGGTAAAAGTATAGACAACTTGAACAATTTCTGTAACTGACTTAATTGTTGTTTATAGAACACTCCACCTAAAAAGAATGTATATCCATGCTTTTAAAGTATATATGCCATATTTGCAAGAAATGATCATATTTTGGGTAATAAAACCCATCATCCTGAACTTCAAAGTGTTCAAGTCATCTAACGTCTATCTTCTGATCAAAATTTAATTAAGTTCAAAATGACTCAATAGCAGAATACGTGGAATATCTCCAAATATTGAATAGTAAAACATGTCTGTATAACCTATGGGTCCAAAAATGAGACAAAATGGACAATGTGGAAAAACTTAAACCTTTATACACTGTTAGTAGGAAGGTAAATTCCATAAACACCTTAGAGGAGTATTATAATTTGTCAGTTTCTTTAAAAATTAAGCAGCTGGGTGTACTGTTGTACATCTGTAATCCCAGCTACGTAGGAGGCTGACACAGGAAGATTACAAGCTCAAGGCCAGCCTGAACAACTTAGTGAGACCCAGGCTTAAAATAAAAACTGAAAAGGCCTGAGAATGTAGCTCAGTGGTGGAGGATTCCTGGGCTCAATTCACACACACACAAAAAAAGTTCAAGATACTCATTCTATGTGGTCCAGGCATCCCATCCCACTCCTACACATTTATCAAAATGAAACAAAAGCATATTTCCATTCACTACACAATGCCAAAGTGTTCTATTAAATACTGCACCAGAAATTTTCTGTATGTTCTAGAGGTTATTTCAGCCCAATAGACAATGTTAGGACAAACAGTAGCAAAGAGTAAAAAGTGGGAGTGTTTGGGATATGAATTTGAAGAAAGAATCTATAGTGAATGATGATGGATTAAAGGGATAAGATGAGCAAATTAAAGAAGAAAAAGTGATGCTTCATTTTAGGTGTAAGCAACAAGGTTAACTGTTGCTATGTAAATAATTGAAATTGGACTCAGGGAGGGACAAACAAGAGGAAAGAAAATGAAACTAAGGACTGGATATGTTTCATTTGCAATGCCTATTAAATATCAGAGTGAATATCCCAGGAAGTATTTTAATGCAGTGGTTCTGAAAATCCAGACTTTGGTCAGAATTGGCAATATAAAATGGAAATCTGTTAGTACAGAGAAGGTATTTAAATTTTGGAGAATGAGTGAAATAATTGAGAGAGAACCTAAGAATAGAAAAAAAAGATAGGTCCTAAGAGCTGGCCTTCCTAATGATGAGAGGTGAGAAGGAGATGAAGATTTCAGTGATGTGTTTAGTTTTCTTGCTGTCTCTTAGGCTTTTCTCTCTCTGACCCCCTTCAAGTCCTCTTTTCCATCTTATTTATGTGTATTAATATTCAAAACACGATCAAAATTCTCATATTTTACATTAATATTATTCAGGTTACATGTATCTCATTGTATGAACTCAAATATTAACTCTGGTGATAAATCACAAAATTAAATCTTGTAACATGAAGAAATGTATCTTAACAGGTACATTGAATAGTTTTGTCTCAAATTCAACATACTTAAAATGAGGTCCAGAATTTCACACCCACAATATTCTAGCAATACTAGATCAAATTATTTCATTTCTCTGTGACTAAATTTCATCAACAACATTAGAATAAATCAACAATTGCAGGGTTGTTCTGAGTAGCAAATAAAACAAATGGGCTCAACACAGTAACTGGCATATGATAGTTGATAAATTTTATCATTATTTACTTTTACAGACTCTCTGTTCTCCCTCTATTTACTTTTATTTTAGGGTGAAGTGACTAAATTGTCATAAAAACAAACCATAATCATAGTAAATTTACACATGAAAAAGTCTTTTCTTGCTTAATCAATGTGTGATGAAGATTGCAGGGCATTCTATGGTTCCTCCTAGCCATCAAGTGACCTAGGGAGCCAGGTCACATCTAGCCATCTCAGCTAGCCATCTCAGCTCTAGATTGCCACTGTCATCAAGATAAAGGAAAACATGCATCCAGAGAGATGCATGTCATTATGTTTTCTTACATACGTCCCTTCTGTTCATGGAACATTGACAAGAAGTAGGTGCATGAGCCTACCTAATGTCAAGGCACATGGAGAATATATTGTAAGAAATAAGCTCACCTGCTCAACCCAAAGCCTGGACTGGGAGACATAGGGTACAGTGAAAGAGGCTTTAATGGTGGTCTTGCAAGATCAGTTGTCTGGTGAACAGGCACACCCAGAGTGGTTGCAATCAGTATTTTATCCCCTAGCATACAAGGTCCCTCCACTGGTTCCTCACTGGCTGAGTACCATGGGGTGCACAATCCTCCCAGACTTGCCTAAAGTTTTACTGTGTCCTATTGGGTTATTTAAAGAAATATACCTTTAGTTGTGTTCACCTCCCTTTGTTCTCTTGTGGTGGGAGTGACTTCCTAGGGAGCATATTTTGTCATGTGTGAGTTCTTACTTCTTCATTAAAGTTACTATTTCTTAACAGAGGTACTTCTATCTGTGTTGGTCAGATAACTGCTTCCGCCACCTCCTGTTTGTCAAAGGACTGTTTAGGTACACAAACTTTGAATCTGCTACACCCACAGGCTATTAGTGTTATTGTGTGAGTTAACTCTTACAACTTTTCATTCTGCTCCATTTCCCCTCCCACTTCTTGTCGTATAGCTTCAGTAATTTTACATTTGAAGCTAAATACTGATTCTGAAAATGAACCACCAAACTTTTTATTTCTCACAATCGGGAAAACATCTAGATATTTGGTGCTCATTAACTTCTGGGCCTCATCTAACACATCACCATTTACTCAGAAAACTAAAAATGGAAGCTTGAATTTATTGTAGATTTATCCCATGCCTTCTTATCCTTACACTTTTCTTTCTTTTTATTTTTTTTTCTTTTGGCAAGGGCACTCATTAATTGATTCTGAGATGAGCTTCCTCCTCTGCACAATTGCTTTTGCTTCATTGGATACTCTAAGCAGGGTAAACCAACATTTCCCTCTATACTAAAGGCTTCAGATACCAAGTATGTGGGAATTTTTCTTACACTAAACAATTTTTCAAATATCTGTATATCAACCAGCATTCTTCAGCTTGATTGTAACTTAGATTAGCTGGAGTTAGTGCAGAAGTACAGGTTATGGGTTCAGTTCCATGAGATGGCTCTGTTACTGGCATCCTTAGATGAGGCCCTGAACTCTGGTGGTCCCAACAGTTCATTCTTAGCCACCCATCCCAGTATGCCAATTAGGGAGAGGAGGTAAAGGAAAATAAAGGAGCTTTTAATCAGAATGGCTACCCCAGGAAGAATAAGAGATAAGAGTACAGTGACTAAAGACTTCAAGGGACTGACAGAAACTTTGAAGTTTTATCAAGAAGGAAAACAAAGTCAAGGGTTGGAGGTTTGCTTGGCTCTGTGTTTACATAGCTGGTAAAGTAAATCATGCAGGTCAGGCCATTGTCATTTTGATCATTACCTCTGGGCCAATTCTGTGAGGTTCTAGGAAGGTCCTCCTCACTTGAGGTCATTCAGTTTCCAAGATGAGATGGTTTGTCCTGCACCAAGGAGTAGCCTCAATTCCTTCATGACATAATTGTTCCCACTTAGGGGGTAGTTTCATCATGGTTGATCTGTAGCCTGCAGTTGCTTGGTCATACTTTCAGTGCCTTGTCACAAAGATGCTTATCAAGGAGGCCTATTATTACTGGAATACAAAATAACTGGAGAAAACAGCAGCTCAGAAAAAAAAAATGTTAAAAAGGCGAACGGAGTTCAGTAACTAGGCTCCAGCTCCTAACTTGAGATGCTAGTCACAAGTGGAGAGTCCCAGGTGACCCACACTTTTGTCTGGCTTGGCTACAAATTGGGGGCTCCCACAATTCCAATCTCAAGTTTGATAACTTGTAAAGACAGCTTACAAAATTCTGGAAAATCCTTATTAAATTTGTCCTTATAAAAGATAAGATCAAGGGGAATAGCCAGATGAAGGGGTTTACTGGGTAAGGTGTCGAAGAGTATCAAGCAGTAGGGTGGAATTCGAGTATGGGACCCTCTTGTCAAATGGATATGTTCCACAACCTAGAAGCTCTCTAAACCCCACTGATTAGACTTTTTATGGAAGTTCCATTACACAGTCATTGTGGTCATTGATGATTAAACTTGATTTACAAACTTGCTCCTAATCCCAGTTTTGGGAGTAGGAAAAAATGTTCAATCTTTTTATTATATGGATGATTCCTTTCACAATCAACCCAACCAGAAGCTATGTAGGGGTTTTTAGCCACTAGTTATCTTATTAACCTACAAAAGATATTCATCATTCCAGAGATTCCAAAGGTCTTAGAAGGTCTTTTGTTTCAGGAACCTAGGACAAAATAGTAACAAAGATGTTGCTTTTTTCCCCACAGCCACACCAACATTTATTATTGTTTGTATTCTTAATAATAGCCATTCTAATCAGAGTAAGATGAAATCATAGAGTTGTTTTAATTTGCATTTCTCTAATTCCTAGAGATGTTGGACACATTTTCATATATTTATTGATCACCTGTTCATCCTCTTCTGTAAAGTGTCTGTCCAGATCCTTGGCCCATTTATTGATTGGGTTCTTTGTATTTTTGGTGTAAAGTTTTGTAAGTTCTTTATAAATTTTGGAGATTAGTGCTCTATCTGAAGTGTGTGGTAAAGATTTTTTTCCCACTCTGTAGGCTCTCTTTTCACATTTTTGATTGTATCCTTTGCTGAGAAAAAGCTTTTTAGTTTGAGTCCATCCCATTTATTAATTCTTGCTTTGAGTTGCAAATTGGTACAACCACTCTGAAAAGCAGTGTGAAGATTCCTCAGAAAACTTGGAGTGGACCCCCCTTCTGACCCAGTTATCCCATTCCTTGGTTTATACCCAGAAGACTTAAAATTAGCATACTACAGTACCACAGCCACATCAATGTTTACAGGAGTTCAATTCACAATAGCTAGACTGTGGAACCAACCTAGATGCCCTTCAACCAATGAATGTATGAAGTAGATCTGGTATATATACACAATGGAATACTACTCAGCCATAAAGAAGAATAACATTATGGCATTTGCAGATAAATGGATGGAATTGGAGATAATCATGTTAAGTGAAATAAGCCAATCCCCAAAAAACAAAGGCCCAATGTTTTCCCTGATAGATGGATGATGATATAGGATCTGGTTGTGGGGGTGGGGGCATGAGAGAAGAATGGAGGATCTTTAGATTATGTAGAGGGAACTGAGAGGGGAAGGGATGCGGGTCTAAAAAATTGTGGAATGATACAGACATCATTACCCTATGTACATGTGTGATTAACAAGAATGATGTAAATGTACATTATGCACAACCATAGAAATGAAAATTTGTACCCCATATGTGTACAATGAATCAAAATGAAGTCTGTAAAAAATTTTAAAAAAGATGTTGCTTTAGCCTCTATCACTCGGGAAATTACAATTATTTTAAATATTTAGTGTCAGAATCTGGGGCAAAGAACCAAATAGATATTTCTTCATATGTCATAACTCTTTCATCACATTCTAGTTGGTCAGTTTCCAGCAGCTTGTGCTATGTGTAATCTACCCACCTCAGTGCTTCTAGATATCATAAAAAATATATGACTATGGGATTTCTTTTTACAAAATAGTTATACTTGTTAACTTTTATATAATTGGAGCAGTTACTTTCTTGACATAGGTGAATATGAATGGGGGAAAAGAAAATAATGGATGGTTGTTTCAGTCAACTTTGTGTTGCTGTAACCAAAATACCTTATCAGAACAAATTAGAGGAGGAAAGTTTATTTTGACTTACAGATCCAGAGGTTCAGTCCATGTTTGGCCAAGTTCATTGCTCGGGGCGAAAGGTGAGGCCTCACGTCATGGTAGAAGGGCATGGCAGAGGATACTGCCCCATTCATAGTGACCAGGAGGCAGACAGAGAGGAAGAAGCCGGGAAGGGACCACAGGAAACATGAACCTTTCCAAGGCACACACCTAGTGACCCACCTCCTCCAGTTGTGCTCCACCTGCTACAGATACCACTCATTCAAATCAGGGTGGACAGATTAGATTTTAGCTCTTAAAATACAATAATCTTACCTCTGAACATTTCTGCATTAACACTGTAGAAGATTTGGGGAAACACCATAGAACCTCTACTCTCCCAAGGTTAAAGGCAAATTGAATTCAAGGGTTGGGTGTGCTGATTAGCTGTTACCATTCACCCTTAGGGATGAAGAAGAAATGAATTCCAGAGTGAGTGAAATATTTCAGCTGTACTAGAGAATTTAGAAGAAGAAAGTCCAAGGTTTAAAGTTGCACTCAAGACACTCATGTCCAAAAACCACAACAGTGCTTTTTACCAGCAATTAAATGCTCTAGCCTGATTCCAACTCAAAACTTGTTTAAAATGCTTTAGCAATCTAAACGCATGAATTTTCCTGATCTCATATCTGTTCACTTCATCAACTCCATATCCTAGTTTTTGTTATTTATTTTAATAAAGATTTATACACTTATTGTGGGTCAAGGTTCATATACCCCTATCTGAATGAGTGTCCAGATGGCATATGTTACTCATGTTCTTGTGTCCTCAACTAATATATTTTCCTCCACTAAAATCATAAAAAAATTCCTTTGAGACATGATTTAAATTTATCCATGTAGATATTCCCCAAATTTCTGCGCCATTTGCATCAGAAGCTAAATCAATTCCATTCCATACTGTTCTCTTCTTGATACACTATTAAGATTTGATTTACAATAGCTGTTGATTAGTGTATTCTACACTGAAGACTGTGATACCCTTAAGGGTTTGAGACTGATATAATTCTTCTTTGTATCTACACAATTTGGCACAAATGAGGCACTTAAAGTTGTGAACTGAACTAAGTTTGGCAACAATTCTTTTGAGTTGTTGCTTAATAGAACATTTCAAAATTGAAGTGCTAATTCTAAAGGCTTTCCATAATTAAGATTTTGCCCCATAAATCACAAACATGTAAGTAATCATGATAGATACATTGGCTCAGGCAGTTTAATATCAATCCCAACCTCTTTCTAACATGCCTTCCTACAAAGCAGATGCTGAATTTCTAAAACAAAACAGAAGCACAAGATTTTTATCCATAATTTCTAGTTATGATTTAGATTTTCAAATTATGCATATCTGAATGACATTAACATTTAAAAATCTATTTTTCTATTAGTTGCATGGGGAATGAAGCAGAGCACATTGCATCCGTTTGTGCACATACCTGGGTGAGTGTGTGTGTGTGTGTGTGTGTGTGTGCATTATGGTATAGGTGTTGCAATTCTGAAGCATACAGGTGTAGTAGTGCATTCCTAATTCAGTCGACTGTTTCCTTATCATGGCAGGAAAAGCAGCCCCCAGTTCTGGTGTTGGATTGAAAGTTATTCTTGGGATCACAACTAAGAGTTTATTCCTAAAGCAATTATTCAGGAAGATAATAAAGACGCAATAATACAAAATTTTCTGCTTACAATAACTTAAGCACATCTGTCTTTGTTACTAAATCCTAACTGATAGAGTAATTGGTACCTTGTAAGAAGCCTCAAAAAAATGGACTTCTGGTATTTAGTATCTGACCTGGTTATATTCAATGGGAATGAGGATTCTGCTAATATGGGAGTATAGAATGTTATTGTTCCCTGTATGCTATATCAAAACACTAAATTAAGTGATTACCTATAGGTTCCTGAGAGGAAGGATCAATCTATTGAATTCAAGTGTTTGCTGTGCCATTTAGCTTCTGCCATATGCCCTTATGACCAGAATAAAGAAGACATGAATTCTAGTATTAGTGAACTGTTTCAACTGTGCTAGAGAATTTAGGAAATGAAATTCCAAGTTTTAAAATACCACTCAAGACACTGTAAGGTCTGGAGAATTTCTGTGAGTTCCTAAAGAATTTTACTATTATCCAGTGTAGACATAGGCATAACATCCATGATAATCAGTGTATTAATAAGAATGAATTAAGCAATGCATTGATAAATAAACTCCCAAATCTAAATAGTTCAAATTAAAACTACCTGTTTAAACCACCTGTTCATTGCTCATGAGTTGGAGGCTTCCTTATCATAGTCACTAATGCATTCATACTGTTGAAGCAACTATCAAAGGAAACATAGTGGTTCAAAGAAAAAATACATGAATTTTTTTCTTTTTTGTAATCGTTAAATGCTTTTTCTTTGAAATTATACACAATTCTACTCACAGCTAAGTGGCCATAACAGATACTATGATTCTACCCGACCTCCTAGGGGACATAAGTATAATTCTAGGACAAATCTAGAAAAGCAAAAACTGGAAATATTTGAGGAAAAGGGGTAATAATTACTACAGTTGATCAGGGAATCTGATGCTATAGATAACTACATTAAGGAATTGGAAACATTTAAAGCATTGCCCAGAGTCTAATCAAAACATTAGTATGTATTAGAAATAATTAGACTCAAAAGTAGAACAAGTACATTTGTGTGGAATTAGTTGATGCTCAATTCCCAAATGCCTACTGAATTTTCCTTATCCAGAGAAGGAACTTTTTCTCCCCTGAGTGATGAAGTTATTTCCCATTTGCCTCAAGACTTAGAATAATATCATCTACAGTGATTTACTTAAGGAGATAACTATTAAGACCTTCCACTACCACCTACTGCAGAGTATGCATATCTGAGGAGAGGAATCTTAGGATGAGCTGGAATACAAATCATTCATTTTAGCTAATTAATAATTTTGCAAACATAGAAGCATGAAAATGAGGAAAATGTATGGTAATTAATTACAAATTTGCTAGAAGAAGGAGGGAGAAAATTTTGGTTACAGATAAATTTCATTTTTGTAAGGCTGCACTCAGTATTATTTCTGAGATATCTGAGCTGTTCTGTTTCCTTGATTGGTGTCTTAAACATGAAGTTGAATATGGCTTAAGTTAAATTGCTGAAATGCTGAAATTTCTGTGATACAACATAAGGTGCTTTCCATAAAACCCTTTCCATAAATCCTAACTTCTCAAAGAGTCAACGATGTTGGAGTGACTTAATGATCCACTCATACATTCCACACCTATGACTTCCAATGAAAATTTTCATCAAGTCACTGAGAAATTTATTGGTGAGGTAAGACACAGAATATTATTTTCTGCCCTACATAGCATTATAAAGAAGGTTAAATTAATATGACTTCTGATTTTAATGAGTATGAGATATCAGAATTTAGAGGCCAGATAGAAACATTTAATGGCCAGAAGCAAAGGCATCATGGTATTTAAAATAGCTAACAGCAAGAGTAATTATAATTTCTAATCAGTTATGAAATGCCAAAAAATTGAAATACATGAATGACCTACTAAGGACTTACTTTAATCCTTATCTTTATACTGACAATCTTTGTAACTACAAATTTTATTGTTATGTTTAATATAAAGATCATAACCTTTATAGCTAAAATATTAAAGAATATTAAAGAAAAGTAAAATTGCTTGTCTAGAAGTCTAAATTTAGTACATCTACATTTGTTGAACTGCCACCCCTCCTTAACCCTCCTTATGCCCTCATGAAGCATTCTCTGACAATTGGTAGACAAAGAAAAAAATAATACAGCATGGTTTACAGATGGTTCTTAATTTTAGGCTGGAAATAGTTCAAAGTGTACTTGCAATGCAGTAATAGTTTGCAGGCTGGAAAGAAGAATAGGGGAGGCTCTGGTATTTTAGTAGATATTTGCATAATTAATATGGTAGTGGCATTGCGTGAAAGGAGAATTGGCTACAAATATGGACCAATATTTATTAAAAAACAGTAGTAAATGGTTTATCCAAAGTTATGGAATTAGAAAAGGTAAAGCAAAACTATAGCCAATCACAGTGATGTACACCTCTAACTCCAGCTACTCAGTAGGCTAAGGCAAAAGGATCACAAGTTTTAAACCAACCTCAGCAAATTAGCAAAACCCTGTTTCAAGATAATAAATAAAAAGGGATGGGAATATAGCTCAGTAGTAGGGTTCCTATAGATCCAATCCCCAATGCCATCCCCTCAAAAATTAAGTAGCTTATAAAAAGTTTTGGAGAAAAGTCTATGTTTATGGACATTTCAAAACAAACCATAAAAAAGAGAGGATGTTTGTGCATTATGTGCTTCTCTTGCAGAAAAGTTTCTCAATCAGTTGAACAGAATGGCACTTGTTATAGGTATTAATTGGCTTCTTTTCCTACATATTCCATATTGCATAGAAGGTTTCTGTGGTTTGGATACTTAGTATCCCCCAAAATCTCCTGAGTTAATGTATTAAGTGAAATGATTAGAGTTTTAGAGCCATAACCTAATTAGTAGATTAATCCATTTAATGGATTAATAATTTGAATGGCTTATGGGGTGGAACTATAGGCAATTGGGAATAGCTGGTAGAGGTGGGACACTGGAATATAGCTTGAGGATTGTATATCTTGTCCCCCTGGCTCCTTCCTCTTTCTCTGCTTCTTGGCTGCCATGACTTGAGAAGCTTCCCTTGACTTCTGCCATCATGTCCTGTCTCTCTTTAGGCCTGAAACAATGTGCTTGTTGACCGTAGACTGAACCTCTGAAGTTGAGTCCAAAATAAACTTTTCCTCCTCTAAGTTGATTTTGTCAGGTATTTTGGTCACAGTGAGGAAAAGCTAACTAACATATTTTCAGAGCAAAAAGTGGTCATGCTCATGGAGAGAAGATTAGGAATGAGTACTTTCTTAAGGTTTATCTTGCAACTGTCTCTTAGAGTACTAAATGTCACCATCAAAAAGCAACACTGAAGCTTCCAAGTACTGATCATATTCTTAGGAAACCAGATAGTTAACTTGGGACCAGTAAACTGTGAAAGGTGGTCTTACTTGAAGAAAAGCATATTCTGTTTTATCTCCTCTGTCTTCTGTACTTCTGCCAACAGTGTTACTAGAAACCTAATGGATAATTTCAGTATCAGAATATCTTCTTTCTGAAAAATGAACTCATTTTCCAGCTAAAGTGATACATTTTGTTTACAAATATAGACTTCACCAATTTCACTCTGTTATTTGAAAGTAACTGGTTAAATAAATGGTCTTTTAAAGCTCTATTGTCCTAGTTAGGAAAAAAAGTATAAAATCTACTATGGTTGGGAGGTAGAGTGTTCCTGAAAGGTCCGTATGAAAAGGTTTGATCCCCCAGAGTGGCTGTGAAATCCTCTGGAACATTAAAAGGTAGGCTGAGTGGGAATTCTATAGGTAATTGAGGCTATGTCCTTAAAGCAGACTCTGGGACCTATGGTCCCTTCCTCTTTCTCTTTAACTTTCTGGCTTGAGATGTGACAGCTTGTCTCCTATACATACACCATCTCGATGTTCCATCCTTACTAGAAACCAGTGGAAACACACGATATTGGACATGAGTCTTCAAAACTGAGCTAAATAAAGTGTTCTCTTTTTAACATTAATTACTTTGGGTGTTTTATTGTATTAATGAAAATTTGAATAATACAGCATCCTAGAGGAAGCTGAATATTCTATATAACTGTGACCAAGATACAAAGTTGGGCCAGTTTTCCCAAAGCCAAGCCTTATATATGGGACATAGACCTGAATGATAGGGTAAATTTAAAGTGGCATTTCTCATATCACATCTAATGACCAACTCACAATACATTCACTCCCTCTCCCTGCAGTGCAGAGCTCTATTAGTTTAGAATTCTTAAATTTTTCCCTCAGATGACACAATTGTGATGACATTGAACTTGTCATTGAGACCACCGCCTGGTCATTTGGACTGCTCACACAGCTGGACCAACAAGCTAAAAGAGCAGATCATACCATGTTATCTGGGTTGAATGGTCCTGGTTATCACTGGCAAGTGGGTGGTTTTAATGCAATAAGTGTAAGGAGAATATCTCATGTACTGCCATGTCCACTTATATTGGTCAGTGAAGACAAGTGCAACAACACATACACAAGAAAATAAAATGTTAGACCCTTTAAAATGCAGGACCCTTTTGTCCTGTCCTGAGGGCAAAGGATCATGCAGGACCTCATGCAGAGGTCACTGTGTGGCAAAGGTAATGTAGAATGAGTGGTAAAAAAAACAAGTTGTAGGTTAAATTACTTTATGAGCAGTTAAAAAGATAGAGTCTAAAGTAGCTACTCATGTAGTTTTCCTCTATTGCCTGTATATTAATTACATTTATTTCCTTCTTCCTGTATTCAACTATCTTAACAGGATATATTAGTTTTCTATTTATTCCTATTTAAATGTAATGGGTATCATAATGGGATTTTAATTGAAGTAAAAGAAATGAGCATCATGAATAGTATGTCTTTTTAGTGATGTTTTGGTACCATTTTCTTTGTATGAAGAATGATAAATTTTTTTAGGAAGGTACCTATTGTTATAAACTATTATTGTTTGTAAATTTAAGAAGAAAATAGGTTATTAAGTAGCAAAAGTGTCAGACTGTAACATACACACAGTATTGATTTGTTAATGATCCATTGTAACTCCCCTCTCTGAAAATCTCTATTTAGCACAAATGCTAAAGTTAATTTTAAAAACTTCTTTGAACCTAGAATTTCAAATATTATCAAAGTACTGCAAATTCAGGAGATTTGAGCAAAATTCACATTTGTAATTCAGTTATGTGGGACAACAGTCAGGGCTTGAGGCATCTGTTTTTCATGAGGATTGTGGCAGACGTCATTTGAAGTTGTAGTTTCATGATGATGAGATGATGAACCAAGGTTCTTGCCAATCACAAAAGGAACAACATGTTTCTTGGCAGCTCAGTTCTAGAGCATTTTTTTGGTAATATTTCCTAAAAGATCAGATCAGAGGACATTTCCTTAAGCCCTCCTCCTCTCAATTTCTGTAAGCATTTAATGCTCTCCAATAAAGCCTGTCTGCTAATACAAAACAGAGTGGATTTTCTTCTCTGTAACTGAACTCCCAATCATATATTAACTGACTGTTTAATACCAACTACAGTAATCTCAACTCAGAAAATATATATATATATATATAGAATTAATGATGATGTTAATTACAATACATTTTAAAGAACCATAGTCTAACCTTAAATTGAACTTTAAAAATTGCTGACTTTGTCTTTTCTGTGACTAACAGAAAACCTACTATGAATAAAATAATGATATTCATGGAATAAGAGTTAAGATTTTTTTGAGTGCTGCTTCTGTGCCAAGCAGGAAACAAGACACATCAATAGTATAAGATAGAAATAATTACCCTTGTTACATTGATGAGAAATGCAAAGGTCAAAAATCTTAAATGGTGTTCAAAAGTCACACATCAAGAAAGTTAGACTTATTGCAACATAGGCCTATTTAATTTTTAAGTCCATCATCATCTTCTCTTGCATCACACATTTTTCTCCCTTCATTCCTCATGTTTGCTATTACTGTATTTAAGGCTGTAGAAAAGAAACTGTGAGCTCTTCAAACAGATCTCCCAGAGTTAGGCTTCTACTTTTCACCAACCAACTTTCATATTCACCTCCACTTTAAAATTCCCCAATACAACCAGAAAGAAAAAGGAAAAAAAAATATATATATAGTAAAAAGAAAACTTAACTTTTCTTCCTGACAATATTTACAAAGCTTTGGGGGTACGTGGCACTTCAGAAAGTTTGTATAAATCTATACTTGCAATGTTGAGTAGAATTTCAATGCTTCACATGAAAGACGACAGACATAATATACTTTTGTAAATTCCTAGAGACATAGTTTTTCCTTGGTTTGGGGAAAACTAAACAAAAAAACTTCGGCTTCAGAAGGCTTTTCACAAGCAGGAGATGCCTTTATTCTGTTCCTGCCTGATTAAAGTCCATCTCTTGTTGCTACAGGTTTCAGACCCTTCCTGTCTAGTCACAGACTGTGTCTTCTTCCTAAGTTCACCTCTGTATCAGACTAAACAGGCTTTCATTTGCCTGCTTTTCACCTTTTGCTAAGGCTTGTCATCTTTCTTGTATACCCTATCCACTTTTACTTCTCTTCTAGACAGCATCCGCACTACAGGAAAGATAACATGACTCCCAGTCTGAACTTGTTAAAGAAATTCCTTAGTTATTTCTTTGACAATGAAGTATATACAGTGTCTTTGGGTGTATCTTCACTTCTAAATTGATGCAGTCCTTTGATTTTCAGATAACTTTTCAAACTACTTAAAAGTAGGCATTGTTTTGACTCATCTTCTTGGGACAGCTTACAGGTTATAACAGATGAAGCAATTGAAAGACATCTAATATGTGAACTCATAAGAAAATGAAAAAAGTTAACATACTGATTTTAACTAAAATTTGAAAAAAGATCAAAGAAAGAAAAAGAAAAAGCAGATATTGTCTCAGCTCAGTTCCTGCTAATCTGAGAGTAGTTCTTCCTCATAAGAACCTTATCATTAACACTATATGAGTACAGTGTAAATTGCATTACTCAAAAGAACATTGCTAACTGAGAGCATTGTATGCTTTCTATTCCTCTTTGGGGAAAATGAATATATAACAGTATATTATAGAATAACATAATTTCAGGGAGGGAAAGAACATTAGGTGATATCTAATTCAGAAGTTCATCAAAACTATGTTTAAAATAAGAACACCATCAATATTACTGAACACCTACCATCTTCTACTTAGACCTGTGGGAAAATACAAGGGAAACACTAGATAGTGTTTTGGTCCTCCAGTAGCTATTTCTTGAAAAATATTTAATTGTGAATAATTAAATATTTATGAATATTTAAATTAAATAATTTAAATAATTATTAAATAATTAAATTAAATAATTATGAATAATTAAATAATTCATAATTAAATATTTTATATTATTATCTTGCTACATTGTAATAGCAATGTAATAAAAACAACTCAAAAGTCATTTTCACTCATATTACTTAGAATTCAAAGGTTTTCACATATGAAAATTCCTAAATAATATAGGTTGTATTTTAAAGTATGCTTCATGAAAATGGACATTTTTTATCCTTCCCAATAAATTTAATAACACACGTATACAGATGGAATAATAACTATGAAAGAGGTCTTTCTATATTTCTTGCCAATCATAAAAATACCCCTTTCTTATGTTTTATAAATGTGTAGTATTATTGAATTAATGAAAATACTTAGAATACATTCAAGAATTTAAATAATACTTTGCTAATTTTAGAAAGGATTTATCATCACTGCAATGGATATCAGTATTTGGCATACATATACATCATTATATTGAAGTCAACTGATAGTCTGATAAAAACGAAGTGATAAAATTAGTCTTATTAATTTAAATTTATATGAACTTATATATGTACATATTTATATATACAATGTGTGTGCACATTTATATCCCATTCCTTGAGTCTTTATTATAGTTATTATGTGACAGTATCATATATAAAACAAATATAATAAATATAATAATACTTTAATAAATATATTATTTATCTCTGTTTCCCTCTGTTATAAGTGATCTCAGAATAAGGACTAAACTTGTCTTCTTGATTATTGTATCACTATATTTAACTCAGGTACTAGTATAAACAGTGTTTGATAAATGTCCATATTGTAATAATTTTTAATAAGGTATTATGTGGCTACAACTTAACTGGTGCTGTCATGGTTCAAGTGTTGAAATTGTTAATTAAATTTAACATTTTTAGACTAAAATTTTAAAATTAAAATATATCTTAATAAAATTAACATGAATTTATTACTGAGATTATAAAAGTTATGTTGACAAGATTATGCACATAGTAAAAATTAATCCAGTGAAACCAAAGTTGTGACCTAAGCACATCAGTGAACTGTAAAGAATGAAAGAAAATGAAAACAACAGCTTTATATGCATAATAGTTTGAGGCACCATGAACAAATGACCGATAGATCTGTTATAAGCTTAATGTCTGTGTCTCCCACAATTGCATGTTGAAACTTAGTCACCAATAACATGTGATTTAGAGGTGAGACCTTTCTGAGGTGACTAGGACATGAAGTGACCAGTGTCCTTATAAAAGAGACCAGAGACTGTGCTTCCCCTTTCTGCCATGTGAACTTACAAGGAAAAAAATGGTTATCTAGGAGCCAGGAAGTAGTAGACATCAGATACTGCATCAGCTATCATCTAAATCTAGACATTCTAGCCTCCAGAACTGTGAAAAATTAGTATTAATTGCTTTTGTGCATCCAGTTTGTGATATTTTCTTATAGAAGCATGAATAGACTGACAGATGTTATGATTATAGACATATCAAAAGAAGATTGAGAGAAAAATGAGACAATGAGGTAGATTAGTCATGAGATTAAGAATAAAAATATAAAAGAAAGATTTGGTTACTTTAAAATAGAATTTTTGACCAAAGAATATAGTTAACATTAATCTTTTTCTAAAACAGATAGAGGTTTTGAAAGTAGCAAATTAAATTGGAAGATTAATGATAAAATCACTCAGACCAATCACGTGTCTAAAGATAAGTAGAAGCTTGAACCAACTAAAAAAGGCAAATATGTGTTTATCAGAATGTTAAGGGTTGAAGAGAGGGTGGATGTGAGGGTGGAAATGATCAAAGCAGTACCTGTGCATGTATGGGAATGTCACAGTGAAACCCATTCATTTGTATGATTAGCACAATAATTAATATTTAAAAAGAATCTTGAGGGTTTGTTTGTCAGGATAAGATTCTGCTGCCATGCTATTTCTGCTGAATTCCATGCATGGGCCTCCTATAAACTATCCGTGTTAGAAAGCAGCAACTCATTTAGCAGACAATTTCTCCTTCCATGAAATATCCCCAAAGTTAAGGACTCTATAAACCTGAAAATTCATGATTTATCAATTTCAACTCTCTTGCATTAATTCAGGTCTGTTTTAACTCTCATTTGTGCTCTACAAGCACATTCAGTAATAAATAATCTCACCATGAATCTGTGTTTTCATTAGTTTATTATTTCACTGAACAATGGTATTCATTATGTTCCTTGTGCCAGATGTGCTGGAGTAGCCATTTCCTCCCTGAAGGATACCCTTAGTTTCCCCTCTGAAGGAAGTAAATGAGTTTACATCCCTATGCATTATCTTTCATTTGAAGTAAGATGGTTTATTTTAAATTTTGCACAGTAGTTTAGAGTTTAGGTTTATAAGCATCAAAACATAATTGGTGTTTTTAACCAAACTGAGGAATGATTAAGCAGGTATTATTATGTCTAATTTTCACTAGAAGTATTCAAGCTTCCATAATGAATTCACTGTTTTCCCATTAAGTTGTTCTTCCTGACGCTTTTCCTCCTTCACATTGTCATCATTATTTACTTTATTTTTCAAGAAAAACAAAACAAATATATGTTTGTCTAATTCATCATTTAGCCTTCACCTACTGGCAACACTTAATTGCCTGTAGTTCCTTTTTCTCTAGGTAACTATCCATTGGTACTCAATGGTACTCAACTAACAGTCTCATTGTTTCATCAGGACTAAATTTTCTTACTTTTCTTGGAGCATTCTCTTCAGCTAGTACCTGGAACAGAGAAGGTGTTCTTTAATTAATTAATGCTTGCTTTTTGCCTTTTATACTTTTCTTCAGTGATATGACAACACATTTATCCAATGACCTAACAAAATAGTAGACCGCTAACAAAGTGATCAGACAATCTGGATTCAATTTTTTTTGTCCATTATATGTATCTCTGTTGTCATTTTTATACCAAGAATAAATAACAAAACTGGCACAAGACAACTATTTGAAGCTTGAATGTGTTGATGTGTATAAAGTCTACCTCCATATCTAACACATGTTAAATGAACTAAAACAGTCACAATCCTTATGTGGTATAAAAGGGAAGATATTTGATCTTTGCCCCAAGTTCCTCCTATAGAAACCCTTGGAATTTCCTGAGTGACAGGAGTGCCTTTCATTATTCTAATGTGCTCCTTTTGATCACTGATGAGTTCATGCTGAAAGTGTGATTTGGGGCACCTAGATAGCCTAAGGATGGGGCTTGTCACCAGAAAGACCAATGAATTAGAGGGTTGGAAATTTCAGCCCCACCCACTGACTTCTGGGAAATGAAGGTGTAGACAATAGGTTAAACTTTATAAAAAACTCCAACAACCATATGTGATGGACTTCTGGATTGCTGAACACATGGAGGGGCTACTAGGGTGATATGTCCAGAAAACCTATGGAAACAGGTCAAGGAAGCTCTGCACCTTTCCCACATACTATTTCCTATGCATCTCTTTCAAATACTGTTCATCTGTCATCTATATCCTTTTTAATATTATTTACATTAAACTGGTCAACATAAGTAAAGTGTCTTCCTGAGTTATATGAGCTGTTATAGCAAATTAATCCAACCCCAGGGAGGGTGTCAGAACCCCAGTTTATAGCTGTAAATGGCCTATGAAGTGTGGTCAGTCTTGTTGGGACTCAGTCCCTAACTATGGGACTGATCCTATCTTCCTGTAAATGGTGTCAGAATGGAATTGAATTGCATTACAGGCCATATGGTTGGCCTCCAGAGTTAGAGAATTGGTTGATGTGGCAAAACTCAACTTATCTGACATAGAAGAGTTCTGTGTTGTAAGAATACAGGAAGGGAGCCCTAGGCTTTGCCAGACCTTACAATACTTTCTCTAATGCCCATTTTCCTCTTTAATCTGGAGAATGCCAGTTTATTCTTATAGACAGAGCTTGATTGTTACTGTCTTCATGAGGCCTTTTCCAAACCTGTTATATATCTGAATATCGCCACTGTTCTCACTTTATTCAAATTTTGAGTTCATACATCTATTTCCCTCATAGACTATAAACATCTCTGAGAGGACCAATCTTGTCAGTCATTTTTGTACTCCTAGAACCTAGCAGTTTGCAATTTAAAGGACATACTTTGTATTTGTTAAATTAATAAATGAATAAACACCTGATAAAGAGGATTTTCTAATACAATCATACTAGTATATGGTGAAAATTTTCTTAATTCTCACTAAATAAAATAATAAACTGAATATAGCAAAAGTTACCTTTAAAAAGAAAACCAACTTGCATTTCAACATTTATTAAAATGCCTCCTTAAACTCATCAAGTCCAGATGTCAGCGAGAACAGGATTTCAATGAGAACACTTTATTCTAAATTGTGAATAAACCCTTGCTATTCTATCAGTCAAGGTGCATTCTGCCTTGAAAGCACTTCCCTTTGAAGGAATCCTTTTCTCTGCTCCACTGAATAGCCGGCATCTTCCTGCATTAGCTCTTGGCTTGCTCTGAAGTTGGCTACAGACATACTCAGTCTTTCTTGCAATTGAATACACAGGTACTTGGATAATCAGAACCAGGAGACACCCACTATAGTCGCTGATTCTGCCAGACCTTGCCTCTTGGCTGCACCTGATTCAAATTGAAAATAAAAATAACAAGCACAAAAGTGGCAGCTCCATTTCCTTCTCTATTTTTCTAACTTTTCATGGCTGAAGAAGAAAAATGCCATCCAAGAACCAGATTGAATGAACTGTTTCCTATTCTCTCTAACTCCACTATGCTTCCAGTTCCTCTTGACGAATGGTTCTGTTTTTTACACAATGTGGTTATTCATTGGTGATCGGGCTGTTTCACTACTCTGAGGACTGGAAAGCATGACTCTTCACAATTGAACTATGATCTGTGGAAGGGTACAGGAAAATGTAATTATAATAATACTTCTAATTTGAAATCACCTACTACATGTCACATTGCCAAGTGCATTGTCTTAGCAACTCTGTCATAACCCTGTAAAGTTATTTTGGCCAAATGAAAATCAGAGAAATGAGGCAAATTTCCAAAGGCATATTGATAGAAGAGCGCAAAAGCAAGTTGTGTGCCCCCATCAGTTTCAGTGTCATTACCATGTGATTTCCCTTTGTTTTAGTCTTCACATCCTCAAAACTCTAGCCTAAAAGATCCAGTTCCCTAAGATATTGAAAAAGCAACTCTAACCATTAAGTCAAAGTCCAGATGTATTGTCTGAAAGAGTTACAGCATCCTTGAATTATTTCAAGCCCTCAATAAATTCAGGGATATTTGGGAATGGGTTACCTTGGAACTTATAGAATATGTAATTTTTTAAATGTAAATAGGTTCTATTTCATTGTGGTAGTAAAACTCATTTTTAATCATTTTATATGGCATGTTTTCTACTGGAATATCGAATACATCATAAACTTAAGCCATTAGAAATGTGGTTCGGATGTGAGGTGCCCTCCAAAAGCTCCTATGTTAATGCAGGAGGGCTCAGAAGTAAAATGATAATATTATGAAAGCTGTAACCTAATCAGTGCATCCTAATTTAAATGGACTGACTAGATGGTAATTGTATGCCAGTGGTAATTGTAGGTTGGTCGCTGCTCTGGAGAATGGGGAGATGTATCCACTAAGAGTGCATATTCTCTGTGGCCCCTTCCTTCTCTTTCAATGCTTCATGAGCTGAGCACCTTTGCTCTGCTGGGTCCTTCCCCTACAATGTGCTGCTTCATTTTGGGTGCAGGGCTATGGAGTTGGCAGTCCATGAATTGAACATCTGAAAGCTTGGACAAAAATAACCTTTTCCTTTGCTTAGTTGTTCTTGTCAGGTCTTTTGGTCACAGTGTAAAATGCCGAATAAAATGAAAGATAATTTTGTTATTTGACTCATGTCAATTATGGTTATCAAAGCTACTTCAAACCAGTACCCTACAAGAACATGACCTTTTCTTGTCTGGATTATACTATGTAAATGGCTTTTCAATTTTCTCTGAATCTGTTTATCTTAAGTACTTTTTATAATTCCTCTCCTTAACTCCATGCAGGTTTTTTGGAGTGTTTTTAAATTGTGTTGATTAGGGCTCAATAATTTCTGGAGTCTGATTTAGAATATGCAAAGAGATTTTGTAGACTCTCTGTCTAATAATTTATGTCTATCCTAGACTAAGAACATCTTTTTTATTTTCATGTGGGACTCAAATGTTCTGCACACCACTTAAGGGGGAAGCAGGAGGGTTCAGGAGAACCTGCCTGTCATCACTGATTGTATTGCTCAGTTGGAGTCTTTGAGAGAATGTGCTCCAAGTGTGAAGCCAGGTAATGATCCCACCTTCAGCTGGGGAGGAACTGGTGAATTGATGAACATCAGTGATTCCCAGTCCTTAATCTTCCCAACCTGGTACATGCATTCCATTTTTAGTGAACTGTGATTAGAATATATCTTGTATTTCTACTTTTCCTATCTACTTTTCCTATCTATTCCTAAACTGTTCATTATTCCTAAACTGTTCATTGTAATTGGTTCTTTATTACTAAGTGTACCAATTCTAACTTGTCATAATTGAATCTGTTTTTAGAATTCAACTTAGAATTCAACTTATTTTTGAAGTATTTTTATTCCATTTTAAAAGAATGACTGTTTACTGTAAAATTTCTAAAGAACAGAAATATTTTAGTTAAAAGGTATATGCCCTCCTATAATCTCCCTCAAACACATTCTCCAGTGTGCCCATAACAATTGTTTAAACTCATTTAATATATTTAAATCATGAGTAATCGAATACATGCTTATGTGTTTGAGTATCTGTGTGTGCATGTGCACACATATCCACATATATTTTATGCAAATATTATATATATCCACACTTTATTGAATCCTTAGGAAATACATGTCAGGAAATACATTATATTAAAGTGGTTAAGACTGCAGCCCATGAAATTTTATGTATTGAACTCAAATCCTGATTCACCTTAGACTAGCCATGTGACTCTTGGCAAATTAATGTTTAACTATTTTGTTCTATAGATTCCTCATCTGTAAAATAGAGGTATAACAACATCAAGTCCTTAGGGCTGTATTGAAGTTAAGATCCACAGAAAATATTTGGAATGATACCTGCCATTTAGTAAGCATTAATTATTATGATGTTTACCTCATTTAAACTAATTGATTAGAAACCCCCAAAACAAAGAATTGTTTTTATATTAGTATTGCAGATGAGGAAATTGTAGCTTAGAAGGTACAAAGGATTTTCCCAGTGTTAAGTGGAATAGCCTAGGGAATCTGGCTATAAACCTGTGCTTTAATTTCTATAAAATTTAAATTGAATTAGAGGGCACTATGCCATACTGCAAATGTACTGAGTGAGTCATAATGTTCTGTTATTTAACATTTTCACTTAAAATATAATAATCAAAGAACAGCTTATTTACATTGACCATTAATTATATGCTAAGTGCTTTGCATGTGATATCTTATTAAAATACAATTTTAAAAATGGACAAAATGAGATGTAGCTTTAGATAGGTTAAGTACCTTTCTCGCCATCATTTAGTAAATAAGAGCCTGCAAAAGAACTCAGTTCTGCTGACATGAAAGTGCATGCACTTAAGCTCTTTGATTTATTTCCACCAAATGTTAGGCATATTTCTATGTTAGAGCAAATGAGTGTACTCAATACTGTTTCATTGATATGGAAATTATGGATACATTATGATTTATTTAACCCATCCCCCTGCTGATGAACATATAATATTTTTGCCTTTCAAAACAAAGATATAGTGATTATTTATGTATTTATGTCTTTCAAATTTTGCATGATTACTTCTTCAGGATAACTTCATTAGAAATTAAAAGTCAGAGTTAAGAAAGAGATTCAAATAATTTCTCCCTATACAGTTATAGAAGTTTTCTTGCACATCTATAATTTGGGAATGTCTCAAATATATATTCTTGTGGAAATAGTGTTTCTCCATGGTTTTAGCTTGGATTCCCCAGGTGGGAAGAGAAAAAAGTGTGTGCAATATACTAAAAGCGTGCTCTTTGGAGAAAGAATGAAGAAGTTGTTCAAAGCAGGGGAAGCAACCATTTATTGGTATATGTATCTCAAATACCAATAAATGGTTGATTGTTGAACATAAACTGCAACTCTCGTAGCTGGGAGATAAAAAGGGTATTCTTTGGTTAGTTTTTTGCTCTGGAGCATGTGGCAACTCCAATTCTTAGTTACTGATACTCTACACAGATGGAGAGTAGTAACATAAGCTGGTAAGGTAAACTAGGATTTGCCAAAACAATCTACTGTATTTTACACCTTATAATGCATAGACCTACTTATGTTGGACACTAAACAGAAAGACACATAGTCCACAAATGGTCAATTCTCACCAGATTGAATTCTGGGCAGTAATTTCCAAAGTAAAAAGGATCTAATATAATCAACTTACCACCAATAGGATATGTTAGACACTCAACAGTGGGAGTGGCAAAACCAACCTTGATGAGAGGGTGCCATGTGTACAAAGTGTATGTTCACAAGTATTTGATTGCATTTATAAACTTACAGTGATAATGAACCTAGATACATATAACATTTTCATTGAGCAGGGGATATTAAATTAACCAGTGAAATAACTTATTTTGTTCTCATGAATATTGTGTTGTATGTAGAAAAAACAGGACTGCAAATAAAAATCTTAAAAGTAATTTAAATTGCAAAAAGTTTTATAAGATTCAGGTAAAAGGTAACGTTGCTTAGATGCTCATGACTTAAGTGTAACCAAAATAATGGCCATTTTGGAAGAGAATGCAATGAACCTTACTTTTGGACCAAGAAAATATCAGGCAACTCAATTGATACATTGAATTTTCCCAGCACAGTCACATCACTCTGTTGAAGTATGGAGGTATGACCACTCTCTACAGCCATAGGAAGGCAGCCCCAAGATCCACAGAAGCTACTGCTTATGATATTGATATTAGCTTCAGGCAGTGGTGATGTTTCACTGCTAGCCCTGAAGTAGCATTATGGATATGGACATTTTCTGTTGTTTTGACAAATTCCTGAGAAAAATGATTTAGGGAAGGAAAGATTTATTTTGGCTCATGATTTTGGATGTGCCAACCAGCTCCATTGTTTTGGGTTTGAGTTGAAGCAGAACATTATTGTAGACAGGCATGGTGGAGGAAAGCTGCTCAGCATGGCGGCCAGGAAGGAGAAAGAAAAAAAAAAAGAAAAAGGTGGTGCAGGGGAAGGTCAAAGAGCCAGGGAGAAGAAATACCTTTTCAGGGCATGTCCCCAATGACCTAATTCCAACTATACCCCATTTTCTTCTGTTTTCCCCATCTTCTACTAGTCCATGGATGAATTCAATGATGCAGTCAGAGCCCTCATGATCCAATTACTTCCCAAAAGTCCCATCTTTGAACATTGCCACACTGGGGACCAAGCCTTCAATATGTGAGCCTTTGGGGGATATTCTAGATCCAAACCCTAACAATGTATTTGACACACAACATTAATTGATCAGTCCTTTCCACAGTGGAAGGGGTTCTTTGCAATCAACTTGTCCCCAAATTATTGGTTGATCTCCGGGTTGGTTGGTTGGTTGGCTGGCATCTCTTTCTCTGCCTCTCCAATTTATTCTCCCCATGGGAATTGGAAAGTACATATACAGACACATTTATTGACAAGAAAAGCTTATCATTATCCTTAGATTGAGGTTAAAACACTCCTCTGTATAACTCTCAGATTTTCTGATTCCACCCTAGCTCCAGACTGTGGAAAACAAAGAATAATCCCCTGATTTACTACTTTCTTGTTTCAATTTATTTCAGGCTATTTTGTATATGCTGTCCTTTTCTAGTTAGCTCTTTCCAGGAAGTTTTTATAATGATGGTGGACTATGGAATCAGGCAGACCTGAGTTTAGGAATGTGTAACACATTTTACTACATGTTATCTTTCACAGAAAATATGTTACTGATACCTCCTGTCCCTATTTATAAAATAGAGGTATGTTTTGTAAATATAAAAATAAAAATATTAGTACAATCATATAATGATTACATAGGATAAATCAGATATTTACAACATTTTCTATAGAGATAAATATAAAATGATGATATTTTAGATTTCTGGAATATCTGCTATATGACAGTCATACTTGTTCTAAGATTCTATTTGTATTCTCAAGTCTCAAAAAAGTGAGTAAGAGGGCAATAAATGTCAATTTTTTTGGTGGGCAATAAATGCTATTTTTTTTACTGTTACATACTCCTTTAAATGACCACATATTTATGTAACTAGTTTCTAATAAAATTTCAATTTAGACATCACGTTTTTTCTGGTAGTTTCTCCTAACCACTGATATGGTTTTATTTTACTCCTCTGTGTATCTATAGCACTCCATTCTGCTCTTGGAGTAGCTTTTCCATACTGTGTTTTGTGACTTTCCCCAGCACCACCCTTGGCTGGTTCCTGCTTCAGGACAAGAGCCAGAGCATACTTTTATTTTTTTCCCAGCACCACCTGCATCTCCTCACATATATCAAGAGCTAATAGGGGAAAAATATTTTTCTTTCTGTATTCACACAATTCTCAATATTTCATTTCTGGTCATCAAAATATGTGTGGGTTTCCACCAACAGCAAGCAATTCTCTAGTGGACACCAAATGGATATTCTAAAATTTAATTTAATTTTGATACTCACTGGAGGAGTTAGTGCAGATCCCAGAAGTTAGAGACTCATTCCCAAAAGACTGCTCCCCATTTTAGATGACAATAGAAAGTCCCAGGTTGTGACCTATAGTTCTGACCAACCAACTATAAATTAGCAAAGTTCAATGACCCCGTCATCATTTTTCACAATTTGCTAAAATGCCTCACACAACTGGAAAGCTTTTAACCAGGGTTAACCAGTTAACCAGAATATTAAATAAAAAATATGTTAAAGGATACAGATGAAGAAGTACATGGGAAAAAGTATGTGAGAAGGGAATTGGAAATTCCATGCCTTCTCCAGGTGCTATCCTTCCAGCATCTCCATGCAATCCAGGAGTTCTCCAAACCCTGTGCTTTCAGGATGTTATGGAGTCTTCCTTATGTAGGATAACTGATTAATCTACTGTCAATTAGTAATAAATTCAATATTAAGCCACTCTCTCCTGCCCATGTGTGAGTGAGGAAAGGGGTATTTGACTAAACCACTCTACCAGAATGATTGGTTTGCAGATAACCTGTCTTCTTATTGAGACTATAGGGGACCCCCACCCATCATTCAGTCATAGCATTAGCATTTACTGATTTGGAAATTCCAAGGGTAATTTTAGGAGCCTATGTCAGGAAATGGGAATGAAGATAGTATTAAATATATATTCATTTTTTCAATTCATTTTTCAATATATAATATTATATATAAATTCTCATACAATATCACACTTTGCTGAAATTATGACTACTTTTTTTTAAAAGACTGTCTTTAAATAAATGAAAGACACACTGTCACTAGGAGTAGGGTGACTCCAGCATACCTGATTAAAGGCAGTGTAATCAGTATCTGGTTTTCTTCTTATTAGATGGTTCTGCAGAAAATTTATTCTTATATCATCCAGAATAAGAAAGCATAATTTAAATATTATATGATTTAATGTAGAAGTTATTCTTAGCAAATATGAGACAGTGTGTTGGGATTGCCAAAATAATTTGATGGAGATATTTTCCAGATAATTTTGGTTGAGACAGATGTCCCCAAACTATTGCTTATTGCTGTTAATGCAATTCTACTGAAACTCCAGATATGTTCTAAAAATGCAACTGATATCTTTATTTACTTACTTTGTTAGAAGCCTTTAGGGTAAATTCAAACCAATTAATTTTCTCAGGAGGTAGATGCAAGCCTTACTCAAGTCACCTACTCACATGGGGAAAGCCATGTATTTGAATACTTTTCTTCAAATTATTTCAGACAAGAAGAAACACAAACTCTTTAAAATTTCAGAACATTATCAGAAGTTACTCTGATACCTAACAGTTACAGATATGAGCCATAAATAAAGATACACGAGAAACAGCACAAGAGTTTAAATTATTGTTATCCTTGGGAAAAGTCGAAAGATATTAAGCAAAGAAGCAGTGACTGTTCTTTATTATGTCACAGGTCAGAGCCTGCCATGTGGAGTTGAGGCAGCCATGGCAGTCCTTTCTCACCAGCTCTTATGATCATTGTGCTCACAAAAGCAAGATTTCAGGCATGTAGCTCAGAATAGCAGGCAAACGTGTGTTTGAAGGGATATGAAAAGGAAAAAAAGAGGACATTCTCAAGGAAAAGAGTGAATCCCTCTCAGAGAGAAGGACAGTGCACTCTTCCTATCCTCCAGTTTTATTGGAGATCCCAGGAAAGTTTTCAGAGAATCACACCCAGTTCCACCTTTTGACTTTTGACTGACAGCGGGATAACATTGGACTAAGTTTCCACTGTGCCTGAGATCTCTAGGTCACCTTGGTCCATGCTGACCAGTTCTAATTGGAACCTCTTCCCATCCTTTTCTCCCTTAGTTCTAGGATCTGGTCTGTGTAAGAGTCACAAAAGATCCCCCCCTTTCAGGATAACTTGTTATTTTTATTGGCATTTTGGGTCTGCATTTCTTCTGCAGGTAAGAGTTTGTTTGCTGAGGACTGCAATATATCCTATTGGCTCAATCCAGGCAGGGCTCAGGTAAATTGCCTTCTAAAAGAAAGCATGTGGAGGTCAGCACAGTGGGCCCACTTTATAGAATTATTCCTTAACCTTATGTCCCCACTACTGATGTCTGTTTTCCTTATCTGATAGTGCACATGTCATTTGATAAAGGATAGATGTCACATGCCAATTGAAATTTATTATTAACAGGTCAACATTTTTAATTTTATGATCTTATTTATTTTTTGAGACATGTACTAATTGTCATTTTTTTCTTATGCAATGTGAAGATCACATAAATATTTATTATACATTAAAAATAGCACAGAGGTTCTTGAAATGATTTAAGTAACAAATAAATTAAAAAATGTGGGGGTTCTTTACTATATAAATCAAATTTCAGGTACATTAATATCCTACTATTTATTTGATATTAAAATACAATCCACATGACTCTAAGGAATGTTCTGTTGGCTTTTGCCAGAATATATGTAAAAGAATAGAAATAACAATATTCTCTAAGGACTACATTTCTACACTTAATATCAGATAAATCATTTTAGTAATGCTAATTTAAAATATAAAAGCCATTTTCATATTAAATACACAGGAGAATACAATACAAATAAAATTTCACATTCTCTATTACGCTTGGACTATAGAAAAGAAAAATTCTAGCAGCTATGTAAATAATAGATTGGAAAAGAGAGTCGTGTTAGAAAATAACTTTAAGTCTTAGGTGAAAAATAATGGGAGCGTTCACAAGAAGAGAATAATATTGGGATATTTTATAAGGTAAATAAATTTATCTTCTATGGCAAATTTGCCATTTAGGTGTCTGTGGTAGAACATCGCGTGTTTTAGATTTGATGTTAGCTGTGGCTCATGTTTGTGGTACAACTTAATTGAGTTTCAAGTTCTAGGACTTCCCTTCATACACTGCTTAAAAAGCAAAGACTATAAGTGTGACACCATCATGTCACTTTGAAATGATTTTCACAGAGCATTCTGAAAGAAAGTTGACAGTAATGAGTGTATTTTGTGACTCAGATTCCATCTTGTTGTGTTGTGACTGCTCTATGAACTTGCTGATGTGTTGAACAAGAGTGATTTGGTGAGAACAGACATCCTGAGGATTATATAAACCAAACTCTTTCCTAGAATGATGACCTAGTCTAAGCTGGTCTGTGCTGAATCAATGAGTTGTAGCGGTAAAAATTAATTCTTCAATCCTAATTCTTAACAACATATTTGATTCACTTAAACTTCTTCATTTTACTCTTAAAAGAATTTTCTAAACCCCTCAGTACCTGCATAGCTGGGTTCTTCCAGAATCAGAGCTCTGGGAATTGTGATTCTGAGACCTGAAATAAACACCTTTTGTTTCACATATCTTCTCAGATTCTTTGGATAACAGATACATAAATTCTTACTAAAACCACATAACCCCTATTGTGTGGGTCACAACTTAAGAACAGACCGATCACCACTAAGAAGTCCACATTTGAGAGTCTTTATTAGCCAACTGGCTGTCTCACACAGTGTCCAAAATGGCTATTGGGAGGACAGCCCTGACCATAGGGTTGTAGGGGATTTTATACCATCAGTCAGCACATCAATCATAAGTGTCTGTTGCTATGATTCAAAACTACAAACTAACAACATGAGATCTAAAATCATAAGCAGTGGGGGAAGTGGATCAAAATAACCTTAGTAGGATACAAGTTAAAGAATAGTTACTAACATTCAGACAATCACTGTTGACATGGTACATTGTCTAAGAAAAATAGGAATCAAATAGAGAATAATTTTACATTATGTAAGAATTGCCATTTGTGTTGCCAAATATGCTATGCTTAGCAACTGTTGATGGAAGGGTACAGGGGTGGGGTGTTGCCACGGGAGAAGCATTTCCTGCCTAACATGGAGTCTCAAGGTAAAATGGAGTCTCTTTAGTCATTGCCCAGATAGCCCGGCCTATGACATTTCCATGGAGTCAAATATGTCAACTCCTCACATTAAGTAACTAAAATCTACTTATAGTTACTGGCCTGGGCCCTCACACAGCAAGAGCTATGCTTAATATATACAATATTAATTTAGAAATACTGGAGTTGGTCCTAATTTTTTTCAGTACATAATTAAATTTTTTTTCTTACAACTGTGGAATTACTAAGTTTTGCTGAAACTATTTCTTCAAATTACTAATTTATTAGCAGATGGGATTTGTGTATGTATATTTCTAAAATATGTATATATATTTTGTAAATATATTTATGAACTTTTCATCTCAATGATTAAAATAAACATGCTTTAAAGAGGTAGCAATGATATTTTCCCCAGGTGTTATACATATATATGAAACAGGCCTCAGCAAATATTAATCTATCATATCTTTTTAAAACATATATAAGCTACAATTATAATTTAAATATAACAAATTAAGATGTTGTTAATGCTAAACTTTGAACAATTTTAAAGTATATTGTTATGAACCAATTATGAAATTATAAATAGAGATTTTTCCCCCAACTCTAAATATAGCTATTTTAGTAGTTCCAGATTTCCTTGTTTTAGTCACCTTTTTTGCCACTGTGATCAAAGTACCTATAAGAACAATTTTAGAAGAGGAAAAGTTTATTTTGGGGCTCATGGTTTCAACGATCTTAGTCCATGGATGACTGACATCATTCCTCAGGGCCTGAGATGAGTCAGGACATCATGGTGGAAGAGCATGGCAGAGAAAAGCTGCTTAGACATCACCAAGAAGCAATGAGAGAGAGAGAGAGAGAGAGAGAGAGAGAGAGAGAGAGAGAGAGAGATATTGATTGTAACCCTTACAATGGGCAAAATATATATCCCAAAGGCATATCCTCCAAAGTCCTACCTCCTCTAGCCACATCTTATCTACCTACAGTTACTGATTAGTTAATGCTCTCATAACCCAATCATTTCACCTGTAAACATTGTTTTGCATTGTTTGAGCTTTTGGGAGTCATCTCATACGTAAACTTATAATACTTATATGTATCTAAATCATAAATTCTGTCCTTGACCCCCAAAATTTCATGCCAATCTCACAATGCAAAATACATTTAGTCCATTTCCAAGAGTCCCCATAGTCTCAACAGTTCTAGGGTTTCCCAAAAGTACAAGTCTGAAGTCTCCTATGAGACTCAAGGAAAACTCTCAGCATGAGCCCCCATGAAAATCAAAAGCAAGTTACATATATCCATTATATAAAGGCACAGAATAAACATTTCCATTCCAAAAGGAAAAAAGAAAAAATCCAGCTGGGTAAACAAGTTCTGTAGTTCCATGTTTGGCATCTGGGGCACATAACATCCTGTTGTTCTCTCCAAAGGGTTTGTGTTACCAGTTGCTTTGCTGGTAACAGGCCACATGACCTCTCTCCCCCAGCTTGTCTCTGCTCCATTCCTGTGCTTCTCTTGGCAGACATTCCATGGTAATGGCATTTCTTAAATGTGGGGTTCTCCACTGCAACTTTGGCTTCCTTCTCACATCTCCTCACATCACTCTCTCAGGGGTGACTCACAGGGACTCTGACCCTGCAGCACTTTGCCTAACCCCCCAGACCTTTCTTTGAAATCTCCGTTGAAGCCTCCATGATTCCCTAACTCCTTCTAGCACCAAGCTGTTGACACCAAAGTCTGCTGCCATCTTGAGCAGTATCCAAGCCTCCAGGGACCGTGACTGCAGCAGCCTCTGAGTGCCTGGATGGCTGAGCATGATGAAACAAATTCCCAGGACCCCTGTACAAGCAGGATGCCCCCATGGCATTTTATCAAAGGAATTTTTACTTTTCACCCTGAGCTAAGTGTGGTCTTGCCAATTCCTGAGATACCCTCAAGTTATTTTTCCTATTGTCTCTGACCAAAGTCTAACACTTATTTAGGGGCCCTAAGGTCTTTAACAACCACACATTCCATAACCCAGTTTTACTACAGTTTATACATGGCTAAAATCCACCAAAAATACAGTCCGAATACTATGCTGCTAGAAATTTCTTCACCAGATTAAGAAGCCCATCACCTTTAAATTCAACCTCATGGAAAGTCTCAGGACATGGGCAAAATGTAGATAACTTCTTAGCTAGAACACAACACAAATGGATTCTAGTACAATTTCTAATAGAGTTCTCCTTTTCCTCTACAACTTCATGAGCCCAGTTCACAGCCCTACTGGTATTCCAAGTTTTGACATCCCACAAGAATTGCCAATTAAATTCCACTAAAAACAATCTACAGATTTTCCAGGTTGAGTTGCTAAACTTTTCAAAATTTCTCTGACAAATTCCAAAAACTTGTAAGAGCTGCAGAAATATATGGTCAGTTTAGACATAGCAATGACCGTACTTCTATGTACCGATTCTGTTTGAGTCAGCTTTTTCCCTGCTGTGATCAAAAGACCTGACAAGAACAATTTTAGAGGAGGAAACATTTATATTGGGACTTATGGTTTTAGATATCTCGGTCCATAGATGGCTGACTCCATTTCTCAGAGTCTAAGATATAGCAGGACATCATGCAGAAGGATATGTTGGAGGAAATCAGGTCAGGACATGGCACTAGAAAGCAGAGAGAACTACACTAACCAAGAACAAAATATGTACCCCAAAGGCACACCCCCCAATGAGTTGCTTCTTCCAGTCATATCCTGCCTACCTACAGTTACCACTCAGTTAATCCCTATTAGGAATTAATACAATTATTAGATCGAACTCTCACAACCCCATCATTTCATCTCTAAACTTTATTGAATTTTGTCACACGTGAGATTTTCAGAGATATCTCATATGTAAACTTTTAACACTGGTGTATATTATACACAGATATCTTTTTAAATTTTGGTCATCATGCACATTTCATTTTGATTTTTGTTGCTTTAATCAACTGTACTTACATATATAATAGTATATATTTTGTATATGTGCTATCATATAGCAATACTATATATATGTACATAAATGATACATGCTGTTATAATTACTATTTGGGGTTGTTACTAATTCAATATCATTTATATAATTTACATAAATATTTTTATATTGAACATTTAACTTATTACTAATTATAACCATTTCACACATATATCATGTTACTCTAGTGACTGTATTTGTGAATATTCCTATTTCATCATTTTGAAAGAATTTTTAAATTCCCAGAATATTTTCAGCCATTTATTCATTCATCTGTCTTGTCATGTGAAGAAAGAATCATTCCTTAGGAAATCTACCAATAAAGAAGACTCATTCAACCCTTAGAACTTAGGTCATAATTGAATTTCCAAAATCATTGCAGTATTTCTCCATTAAATGACATTGTTTCCTCTTGTGGGAAGAGTATTCCTCAAAGCAGCTACCTAGGACCCCTTGATTCAGGGCCATTTCAGATATCTGCTAAATATAAATTTCTAGACTCCACTCTCGGTCTCCTGAAATTGAATTTATGAGGAAAGAATTTTTAAAAACTGCATTATTACCATGTTTTCAGGTAACTTTTCTGACCATTACTATTGAAAATTGCTGCTTTGCTCTATCTAACTGACTGGAATCCTCCTCTTTTTAAAATTTACCCTTTACATAATTTGTCTCAGTATGATCCCTATCACCCACACAAACATTTCCCATTTTATTTAATCATTGATTAGATACTTGATTATCTCATTTTATTTAATGATTTTATTGTCAATTATATTATTTTGTTGTTATAGTTTGGATCTGAAATGTCCTCCCAAAACCCATGTAATGAATACTTGGTCCTCAGTACAGCAATGACAAGAGGTGGGGCTTTGAGGAAGTGATAGAATCATCAGGGCTCTGACCTACTTCATCAGCGGATTAATCCATTGATAGTGGAACAGAACACTGGGAAGTGGTGGAAACTAAATAGGTGGGGCATGGTTGGAGAAAGTTTGTCAATAAAGTTCTGTCCATGGGGACTGTATTCTGTCCCTGGTCTGTCTCTTTCTGTCTGTCTATCCATCTCTCTCTCTCTCTCTCTCTCTCTCTCTCTCTTTCGATTTCATGGATGCCATGAGCTAATCAACTTGCCTTCACCATGCGCTTCCACTATGAGGTTCTGTCTCACTTCCAGCTCAGAGCAATTGAGCCAGCCAAAACTAGACTGAAAACTCTGGGACAAAATAAATCTTGCCCCATCCTAGTGTTATTCTCAGATATTTGTAACAGTGACAGAATGTTGACAAATAGGAATTTGGTACTCAGAACTGGGGTCATTTCTGTGACTATACTTTGTAGTCACAGTTAGTGAAACTGTTTTGGGGGGGGGATTCAGGAAGAGTTTATAGATTCATGCTGGAGAAGCTTTATATTGTTGTAAGCAGAACTTAATGTATGATTCTGGTGTGAGCTCAGAGAGCCCAGAAGGAATGCAGACAGGAAAGACTATATCCATGAGGTTTAAGTTGGCAATGAGATCTGTGATAAGGCTGGAGAAATTGAACTTTTACATTTTGATTTTTTTTTTTTTTGGTCAGAGGAAGCGGCTTCTACACCTTCAGTGTCAGTGGACTCTCCATCACCCTCTGTGGTATTGGCCTTTCCACCTCTTCCTTCCTTCCCTTCTTCACTTCCCTAAGGGACTTAAATGATCTTTTACCAGGGTAATTATACAATGAGGGAAAAACATCTTGAGACAATCAAGGTTCATCTCTTGAAGTGTTTCTAGTTGAATTCCCAAAAGCAAAAGTTGGATGCACTAGCTTATTAGTGGAATTATTTGGGCAAAGGGAAAGTCCACAATTTGTTAACTTTAAGTGGATTTCCCCCCAAGCTCTCAGGAATGTTTTACTAAAGGCATATGCCTCTAGAGTATACATTTATTTGGATATTTTACATGTTACTTTTGTGATCAATATGAAATTGTGTATTGAACAACTTTAATTTATTTGCCTTAAGAATTCAATGATTTATGGTAGGCCTCATGCTATCCATTTGCATTGATGGGTTTTATAGCAAACACATTTAGAAGAATCAAAATTGTATTAATTATAAAGATGTATTTGAAGATGGACTCTAGTACTCTAGCGTTCTCTTTAGAAGAACTTTTGGAAAATATCTCTTCCCTTCATGCTGGTAACAAGAAAGTATTTCAATCAATGGTTTGATTCTGTTAGGACATAATGAATAATAAATATAAATTTATCTTCTTTTCTTTCACTTTATTTTGAGGAAAATATTTTGGCTTCCTCTAGCCCAAATATAAGAAACTACTTGGTACAAATTTTGTGTTTCAATATTTTCATTGTTTCTTTTCTCTAACCCTTTGTACTAGTCTCAATCAATTTATTTTTAGTATATTATATGAGTTATAAAATATTCTTAAATATTTCTTGGAATAAGATTTAAAATAAACTATTTTTAATAAAGTTTTAGTATTTATTCAGCTTCAACAACATTGTCATTTAAATATATTTTATTTAATAGACAAGTACTTGCATATTGTGTTGTTCTAATTTGCATTTATTTGATGAATAGTCATGTGAAATATTATTCAATTAACTTCCTTTTCACATGAAATTTTCATTTATGTCTGTTTACCTGTTTTCTTTTGACTATATGTACTAGGTAGGTAGATAGATAGGCAGTTGGAAAGAGTGATATAAAGATAAACTAATTCCATTATGATGCATATTTTGTCTTATTTGATAAAGTATTTTCTCACTGACATTTTTCATTTGTTTTATAATGCTAATTTTCTTTGAACAAAATGTTTGAATTCATATGCAAGAAAATAGTTTTTGTTGTTTTCTGCAAATGCTGGTTGCTTTGAAAATAATTCTCAATGTTAGGCAAAAGATTATAAGCATTTAAAAACAGAAACCAAGGCAAACCCCCTGAAATTTATATTATTATGCTGCACCATGAATTCAAATTCTATGCATGGTCAGAGAACTGCTAGTAGACAACTGCTTTACCCTTTTTAAAAGTAATGCTGTTGTCGCAATGGTATAGGATTGAGAAAAATCAATATATTTGAATATATGAAGTTAAAATGGCTACTGTTTCATAAATGTTAAAGTCAATAAAGCACTCATAAAAACTCCATGTTATATAAAGTGTATATGAATTTATGATGATGGATCTGCTGTATGGTTGAAGGAAACATAAATGCACTACTTAAATGGAATGAGTCTTGTGTACTTTAGTCTAGAATGTCTGTGGTTTCTTTGATTTGTTATTATAGGAGTAATCTTAATTAAGGCCCATAACAACATATGGGCATGAAGTGGAAGATTTGTATGTCTGAGTGCTTCTAAATGCATGAGTAATCTTTTTCCCATGACTTGAAATTAACTGCTTTACATAAAACCAACTTCACAACCATGTTGTCTGCAATTGGAAGAAATAATGCTTCTAACTTGAAAAGCTTATCCTCTTAAGAGTTCTACTGATCTGAACCCAAACATTCTCCTTACAATGCTGGTTTTCCTTACTACTATGTGTTTTTGTTAAGTCCATTTGTGGATTTTCGATGACATAAATTTTAACCTTCTCTGAATACACTAGTTAAACTAAACTCCCCAGCCTCAACTTACCCTGATGGTCAACCATCTTCTTCCTCTTGTACTTTTCCTTCTTCCTCTTGTACTTTTCCTTCTGAACTGTATTATGATTGGATTATAAATTGTTTGTTTGTAGGAAATCTCCCTTGTTCATTAAAATATAAACTCCATTAGGGCAGAGACTATATTTTTGTTGTTCCTACTGTATCCCAGCACACAGTAATCTGTCTATAAATATTTTTGAATGAATAAATACATTCTGTAGAATAGTCTAAAGCACAATTAATAGGTTGACTATAAGTAACCAGAGACCTAGTTGAACATAAAAATATAACTCTAATTGATATATAATAAGAAAGGAGAGCACTCTAGTTGAGGGTTTTCCTATCTCTATATGGAGAAAATTTTTTTGAAATGAAATGAAGACATACTGTGGGTGCCAGCCTGGGCTCAGACCCTCACACAGCTATTTATTTACTCTGTGGTTCAGAATAAGCCATTAATGTCTCTGATTCTTGTATTCACTTGTAAATGAAAAAATGCCACTTTATGGGTTATTACAAGCAAGTAAATATGTTTGCAAATATGTAGAATACATAGGTGCTCATCAAATGTAAATTTTGTCCCTTTTCATCTATGCATAAACTGCTACACATAACTCTTTAGGACAAACCAAAAATTATTTTCTTATTATTCCATGAAGAAGATCATGCACATAATTTTCTCTAGGAGTTTATAAAAATTAATATTATAATTATTATACATGAAATTAATATCACAACTTAAAATTAAAAGTGTTTTTTTAATAACATTTATATACTAAAAGTAAAAAATCATTCTCAAACTATGTGCAGCGGCATATATCTGTAATCCCAGCAACCCAGGAGGCCAAGGCAGGGGGATTACAAGTTGAAGGCCATCCTTAGCGATTTAGTTAGGCCCTGTGTCTCAAAATAAAAAAATAAATAAACGAAAGGCCTGGAATGTAGTTCAGTGGTAATGCACTGTTGGATTCAATTCCCAGTATTAAAAAAAAAAAAATGTCATTCTTGAGTACCTTCCTCTGAATGCTGAGTAATAGGAAAAGATGTGTTCTTCCTGACAAACTCATGGAAAACTCAACCCCATCAAGAGACTGAAAAATTAAGACCAACAATTACAACTATGCACCTAGAAATTCAAGCTGATAAAAGCTGCAGCAGATGATTTTTTTTCTACCTCCCTCTTAGTTGTGGACACAGGACCTTTTCTCTGGATACTGTTACTTTTGGTTTTCTATGAGGAAGAACCTAATCTTCAGATTTATAGGGAAAATCACCCAGTTATCCCTTTGTTACAGTAATGGGGTTAATTCAAACCCAATTTAGGTCTCATTTCCTTGAAACACATAAACATTATCCAGGGTGGGTGCTAATCATAATGATACTAATTTGAGACTTTCTAGAGGAAGGAATTAAAAATATCAACAGAGTAAAAGGAAATCTTCCTATGTAGCATATCTAGTGATCAAAAAGAAGAAATAAGACAAGTGAGAAAAGGGTAAAAAACAAGAGAAAAAGGAAAAAAATCTAAGATGCAAATTCATTAATTAATCAAGTATATCATTTTATCCAAAGATAAATTTTTAAATTACTAGGACAATTCATACAGCAAGAAGATAAAAGGATAGTGATTTGCTTTGAAGATTCTACAATATTGGCTTTCCATTAATTTTAATATCAGCTGAAACACACCAATTACCAAACCATTATAGATTTAAATCAGGACTCAAAAACAGTAATTCTTTGGGATATGACTAAATTTAAACATAATCCCTTCAATAATCTTAGGAGAATTACTAAATATAAAATACAGGACAAGTAACATCCTTTATCTTAACTACTGTATTGCCTAAATCTCCCTAGTGATAGCATCCATTTCTCGAAAAAATTCTCATAGTGGTACCATTTGCTTGATTAATAAGTTGAAATTAAATTAAGTCTTTGGTACTTATAAATTGTCTTGATAACAGGGAACCCCATGGATAACCCCTTTACCAGTAAAAATACTTATGTAGACCATTTTAAGTTAAAACAAGGCACTTAAGATTTGAAACTTATAAGACCTAATAAGTAGAAAGGTGATCATCCTACTTCTCTAATTAACAGTTCATTTTGACCTGTTAATAATCTTAAAGCAAATGAATGGCTACTCAAGGTGAACTATTAGAATGCTATGGTCTCATTATTAAAACCTTCCCCCCACTCATCCAATAAACAACTGAAATGTTCAAGACTATCAGTCACCATGTGTCTTCACCTCTGAAGTCTTCACCAAACTCTCTGAAGTACATCAGCATTACATACAACTTTCATAGGCAATATGTAATCTATATCCACCTCCTTCTAGGAGAGCAGGTATGACATTACACTGATGTCCTTCTCCTTCGAGGAGATTACTTTGACATACTCTTAGTCATACAACATCTTTTATTCCTTTCTGAGTTCTGGAGTTAAAATATTTCTTATTTACAAATTTACCTAATTTTATTGATGCTGATACTTGCAAATTGTTCCAATTTCAATAGGAATCCCTACAACTAGAGGATCTAGAATTTCCCAAAATAAAATTAAGGGACAATCTGATTAGGTATTCAGAAATTCCTGCACTGTTGAATTTTACCAACCCTTTATCATGTCTCTGGTCATCTCTAGTACACCTATGAAGACCATCCATTGTCTATGAGTTTTCTAAAGCAAGAAACTGCTCTCCATTAGAGCAGCATACTGGGTTATACTGAACTTAGAGGTTTTCACAGACTCTGATCCTCTAATGCTCCATCCCCCTTTCCGTTCTGTCTTGGAAATTAACACCTAAAAATTTGGCACTGCTCCCAAGACCTCCTTGCTATAGAATGGAACTAAGCAGGGCCCTCTGACACAGTCTCCCTGCAGGAGGGATGACTTCTATACACAGATGTCACAGTGCTAGAGAAGGACATTCCTCTCCCAGACCCTTTATTCTCCTGGGATATGCCTGTGGAATTAATTGAATGAGGAGCTGTGGGAGTTCATAAACTTTAAAGATGAGATTTTTAACATTATACAAGATGGAGAACATGGAGTCTTGCTATTTATTTATTTATTTATTTATTTATTTATTTATTTATTTTTCTTCTTAACAGGGTTGACCCTCACGAAGGAGGAGACCCAAAGGTCAGACAATTGCATAAATATCAGGCATTGTAATACTGGATGCCTTGCTCATCAATGGGTCCAATTTGCATATTTTGCCAACTTTTGGGCTACTTTTAATACTCTGATTGTATCCTTTGGTTGATGGCAACAGCTCTTACTCTAAAGTTGCCCTGTTTGCATTAGAAAATGCTAGCAATATCTTGCTTCACAGATATCCCAAATATAATTAAAGGTAAAATATACTAAGGTCATAATGCAAAATCTCACCAGGATACTCAGTATCCCATTTGGAGTTCTAGATACTACTAATAGTAAATAAGATACTCATTTACTTTCTTCAAATACATGATACAGGACTCTTAAAGAACACACTAAATGCAATTTTCAAGGGTCAGAGGTTTCAGGTAGTTGGCTTAATGATGAGGTCCCTTCATAGAAATCTATTAAGTTACAAGATGGCAAATGGATCCCTGCTGAATGTCACTACTGTCACAGGCATTAATTAGTCTAAATTCAGGCTCCGTGGTGACAACACACTCCCTCTATCAATACATCAAGGATTCTCAATTGCCTCTTTGGCCATAAAGATGGACACCACCAAAGTTCAGTCTTCAACAACTATATCACCATTTAATTTTCCTTGTCAATGTTTACTATACTTTCTAGGGAAATATTTCTTCCACTTTCTAATCATAACCACCATTGATAATGTGGCATTTAATGAAAGAGCATCAAAGGGTCAATTATGATATATAGCCTAATACTTCCTATGTGTTCCTGACATCTTGGAGTCTTGCAAGGAATACCCAAGCTCCTGTTACCAAAAACACTGTTGCTGTGACCCCTGCTCGTTCAGTACTCTCCAGAATGCAATAACTGGAAAAATTTAAATGGCCATTTTGAATTCTTCAAGAGCTTAATGTATTCCAGCAATTTAGCCATCAATCTAGCTAGCTAACTTTGTTTTTCTTTTCTTAATTTCACAAGTCATTTTATTTTATGTACATGAAATTGGCCTTTAAAAAGAAAAATATTCATGCTTTCACCAATTTACTCTAATTATAAACCAGTTTAATTTTTATAGAGTGGAAGTCAGAAGGGCTATGTGTGAATAAATTAGTGATACTTTTAGACAGTTTATAGTTTTAGATAAGCAAATATTTATATGGGCTACTTCTGATGAAAATAAACGTTAACAGTACAAACAAGTATAATAATGGTAGACTGAAGGTCATAATTTAATAATTTTCCTTGAAAAATTTAAAGAGATTTCTTAGGATATTTTATTCTGAAGTTAACTACATGACTTTTTGCTCAGGGTCTTTGTTAAGTTTTTAATAACTGGGACTTAATTGCTATATGTAATGGAGCCCTGGTAATATCCATAGTTCATCAGAGAACTCACTTTTTGTTTTGGTAGCCAGTTTCTAAAAGTGGTTGTTTACTATTCTCAATTTGAGATGCTGCAAAGATACTTATGTGCTCTTCAATGTACGTACTGATAACAAGAATACTTGTTAAAAAATCATGGGTCAACTTTGCAAAATCATAAATACTATAGATGATGATGGAGCACAAGAATTTCATATCAAAACATCAGTTGCTCCTGTTATTCTTTTTATGTAATTGAATTCCAAAATATTCCACTTTAGGATGATAGAAATATAAATATAGAGCTGGGCCCATTATTTGAGTTTATAGGCTGTGATTTTGAGGGAAGGAGAAGACAAATGCATAAGTAATGAAGAATACTTAATTCAACAAAAACAAAATCCTCAAAGTAGAGTTGGGAACATGGGTATGGAAGGCAGGCCCTAAGAAGACCTTAGTTATTCTAGCCTGGTATTTTTACCCTTGTGTAATCATCTCCCCTTCATTGTGGGCTTGTGAGTTGTTTATAACCAATCAAATAAATTAAAAGTTATCACTTTCTAAATAACATGATACAGTTATAATTTCTAGCTGGCTAGACTCTGTCCTTACTGCCTTTAGTAAAACTAATTGTGATATAGGGGAGATTCAGATGGCTAATATCTGAGGGTGGTTTCCAGTCAACACGAAGAGGTGCTGAGTGCAACAGCCCAAAAGGAATTGAATTGTACCAAAAACCACTTACAGAAACTTGGGAGCAGATTCTTTCCAAGTTGAACAATAACCTTAATCAGAGTTTTGTAGAGATCCATGTAAGTGGCAACTAAATTCTGAACCCACAGAAACTCTGATAAAACAAATATTAGTTTTTTCAAGCTGGTAAGTTTTTGGTCATTTACATAGAGGTATATTAATATAATGCAAAAACTTGGTTAAATTCTATGAGCTTCAAGTACTTTCCCTGAAATTTAGCAACTATTATTATTTTCATATCCTATGAATATGGCATGTAGAACTTACAGAGAAATATGTCAGAATGGGTCAGTTGATTAATGTGGGGACTTTAAAGCTTGATCAAGGAGTTTCAACTCTATTTCACAAGGAAATGAGAGGTAATAGACTTTATAAGCAGAAAAATTAGATGTCATTAAATTGATGTTTTAAGATGTAGTTATAAAATTTAGTTCCAAATATGTTAACCTGATTTAAAATGTATATTGATCAAGTTTGCTAATGTTTGTACAGATTCAATAGCAGTTATAAGAAAATATCATTTAGACAATTATTTATATTATTCTGATAGATGCATATTGATTTGAAACATAATTGACTGCTATAAAAATTGAAAAACAAGTTAGTAGTGAACTCGCTTGCATCATTTAGCAATAACAAATTGTTTTCTGTTTCCTGAAAATTAGGAAACCAGAGATGTATATTCTAGTTCCAGTTTTCTCCTTGCTCTCTGACCCTGTTTAAAGCACTTTAAATGTCTTTGAACTTCTATTTTCTAATATGTAAAAAGATACTTCTTTTTCCCATATTTTCTGGTCCTATGATTTTTCTTCAAGGTTGACGATATATTTTCTATGAGAAGACTAAATTATCAATCACAGTGAGAATAGGTAGCATCTCAATAAAGAAAATAGAGTCAAAAAATACAAGCATATTCATCTAAGGCATAATCCAACCTTTATTGTCAAGAATGTATCTGGTGATCCAGGTGAGAAGTCTTAAATGTTCCATGTTTTTAATTGACAATAGGTCAAAATTTGGCAATTTTCTTGTTTTCCTTAGTTACACATGAAGTATCATTATTCAATTATAGAAATAAACAGACCTGACAGATGATGTCCTGATTTGCTATGTTCTGTTAAGATCATGCATTACTCTCTTGACTTAAAGACAAAACAGTAGCAACAACAACAAAAACGGCATTTTGATCATTCCTCAGCAAGTGTTTCCTAGTGACAACTAATGCTAACATTTTCCTCCACTAAAAAGCATTACTTAAACATTGAATGTTTGTACAAAATCAGAGAACAGTCTACTGCTGAAGAATCGCCTAAAATCCATCATCAGGAAAGGATACACATTGATTTGAGAATACAGAGATAGTCATGGGTGGTTGTATGATAAAATGGAAATAATATGTTTCTGAGAACTCTTTAGAGTGCCAGATGAATCAGTCCTTCTTATTTCAGTAATCTTCTCCCTTAAATGTGATACTGCTATTAATACTTCTATGCTGAAATGCCCCTGAGAAACTCAAATTAGGTGGTATTTTGGATTAAAACTTATTAAATTATCATTTTCAAGTTAAAAATGTTCGAATAGCAATGACTGCATGTGCTTCAATTTAATATTTCAATCGCTTCTGAGCCTATCTCCAATAGAAGTTCAACTTAATAGGATGGAAGTAATTCAGGAAAGAATCTCCCAATATGCTAAGTGCAAATTTGAGAAACAATGAAAAAAATGGTAATCTAGGATCTTTAAAATTACCAAGATCATTCTATTTTCTCTCTTTTCAGTGGATATATTGAATATGTTACTGTCATTCTTTGTCAAGGTGACCTATCTTTACCCATGTTTTGTCTATCAGAAAAAAATATGAATTGATGTAGTAAGTCTTATTCAATGTTAAAATGTTTCTAGCCAAGTTAATTTAAAATAATTTTACTTCTTTCATCATTTGTTAAATTTATTTTTACAATCACACAAGTGAAACAAAGAGAATTCTGCTGCAGAAAGGGAAAAACACATTTGTGCTCCCTATCTTAATTTTCTATTGTTAAATGATGCAAGTTAGATGACTACTAAGTAAAGCTTTATGGAGTCACATTTGAGACCATTTCTGTTACATTCTTCCTTTCACAATGATAACTCTGTGTTTTACTTAATTTAGTGTGCTTATAATTAAAATACAAACCTCCTATACTTAATTACTTTTGTTCTCAGATTCCTCCTCCTAAGTAATTGTGTAATCAGTGATCAAGTATACCAGGCTTGTAGAACAGTTTGATGTTTATAGGGTATTTGTACCACCTCATTTGGTGGGCTGGTCTGAATAAAGATAATAAGGTTGGTATTAGTTGAATGCAGCTCTGGAACAATGCTTTCAATTTATTTTAAGGACTACAAGTACTGTATTACATAAAATCCTCCACCCAAAGGAGGAAAGAACATACTACATTTAAAAGCACAAAATGGGATCCATTTATATCTGAACACACTTTTCATGAAACAATGAAACATCATTCAAGAGCCAGATGCTTTAAGAGGCTTTTGTTTGTTTGTCTGACTGTGGGCATTTGAGAATGCAATTGGAAGCCAGGGAAGATTTTCCTTGCCCTAGTACATAGATCTCTCAAAATGAAGATGCAACAAACCAGGATAATTCCCAGCAATAGAACGGGTTGCTAGAGTTACCTCTCAGTAAATGAAAAAATATATATATATATATCATTTAGTTAAGTATTTGTAGATTAGATAGACAATTAAGTAAAAATATTTAATGCTACATTTTCAAATCACTCCTTTGTGATGAGAGTCCAAAATATCCTATTTGTCAAATTGGTGATAATATTTTTAAAGGGAAAAAAGTGAGAAAAAGAGAAAAACAAATGGAAGAAAATGGAAAGCAGCACTGAGTCTGTTTGCCAAATTCACCTCACTGCCAACAATTGAGACAAGCTGTGTAAATAGTGTCATAAATGTTTGTTCTGTTAGCACTTGAGAGCTCCTTTGTTTTGTATTTAGAAAGCAAACAGCAACATATTGACCCTTAATGTGGAGGCTCCTATGACATCTTATTAGAATCTTCAACTAAATTCCTGGCTCAGTGATTCTTACCACTAGTTTTCCCCCATGAGACCTGGTTAGCACTACCAGTGCTAGAAATAAAGTAAATGTAGACAAGCAAACAAACAAATATATATATATATATATATATATATATATATATATATATATATATA
>JAJEJO010050709.1:929665-1047122 GCA_020662805.1 Glaucomys volans | reverse complement strand
ATATATATATATATATATATATATATATATATATATATATATATATAATATCACCAGATTTTTTTTTCAGTCAAAGAATCATTTCTCTTTTAAAATCTCTGAAGAAAATCTCATCAGGACATTGAAAGCCAGTTTATTGCTCTTTACAATTAATCATTTTATGCATGATTATCAGGACTTTGGGTTTTTAAAGAAATATAAAATATTTTCTAAAACATATTATTCTAAATTTTCTGTTCTTTTTAGTACAAATTAACACACATACACACACATACACACAACAAGAAAGCAGCAGGACATTTAAATCCACTTTCTAAAATTGCACCAGATTCTATTAAGTGGCACTAATTGCATTTGGAATGAAAATTAATTGAGAAGCCTTCACTATCTTTGCATAGTTGCTTGAACATATACATTATCTTTGGAGTTCATTCTAAGTGAGCAGTTTTTTCACGCTGTCTTCATATGACATGACCTAATATGAACAAATGTATGTGTAATTTGCTAGGGCACCACCACTGAAATGCTGTGATTCAATGTAGCCAAAGTACATAAAATGACAATATAGTTATTTCCCAATTATCCCACAGTGGCAGAGTAACCAGTGTTTCAATGTAAAGTGTAATTGATTCCTAATTACTGTACTTTCACAGAAAGGCCACAGTCCATAACTTCATTAAATAGTGAAAACACAAATAACTATTCATAAGAAAAGAATTAGCATATACTATATGCTTATTTACTTTCTAATCTGTAAATGTTTTAGATTCTGGGCTGCAAAAAGGCTGCACAGTTTGTAATATGTCATTCAGATGTTCCTCAGGGAGCAGAAATTTTTCTAGTGATGTTCATTTACGAGAGGGAAGTAAAATATTGACTATTTGATGTTTGATGTGCACTACAGGCTTGGTGCAGTTATTGGACCATTTCCAAATAAAAGGGGTATACAAGAGCAAATATCCATCTTTGAAATGAGAGCACATTTACTATTACAAATAATAGCACTGTTAGGGTTCATGTAGAATGAGAGAGAAGAAATGGCAACATGGCAGAGCAGAGGAGAACAGGATCTATCTACTGCCTCTTCAGAGAAATTAGATTATGTTTTTTAGCCTAAATACCCTCCAACAATTTTTACTGTAGAGATGCCCATGAGATAAAGGGAGGGGCAGCATATCTCTGTGCATTATGGAGAAATGAGAAAACAAACTAGAATGCACAAATACAAAAATTATAATAAGACCAGTTATATAACACTTACCTGAAGGTACACATGATGACCTTTTACAGTACTGGAGTTGATTTTCCTGCCTTCACATTGTCTTATTACAGAACTTTGCAAATGTGTTTAGTTGCCTATAACTGGCAAAAAGGTTCAGATGATCTTCAAATGTTGAACCCATAATATAATTTAAAATATTCAGGTTTGAATTATTTTAATAATGGTAATTTAAAAGGGGATACACTGGAAATTAGCAGCATTTTAACTTGTGGTTGTCATAATTTTGGTATATTCTTTGAAATTAGCTTGTCACATTTGATAAATGTACCATTGATTAGAAAGATAGTTGCCATGCACTGGTCATCTTTTTGAGTTTCTGGCAATGTGCACATCAGCTCACATAAAATTGTAGAAGGAAATACAACTCTATAGCATCTGTTATATTGAATTTAAAAAAATGCCAGGCAACACACAGGCTCATCTAGTCCCATGCTCTTTATCTGACATGATGATTTAGCAAAAAAGCATTAAGGAAGCTGATAGTAGAAATGCTTCATGTCCTGGACAAATCTCCTTTGCAGGCACTTGTATTCAGCTCCAGTTGCTAGTATGTCAGATAATAAAAAATGTCTAGCCAACCTTTTCCTGGGTAACTTTCCTGTTTCAATCAAATGGAAGTATATGCCTCCCCATTTCTTCCCATCAGACCTTGTTGGTATGGTTTGAATCTTTAATGTTCCCCCCAAAATTCATGTGTCAATGCAGGAGTCTTCTAAGGTAAAGTGATTAGATTGTGAGAGCTATAAACTCATTGGTGGATTAATCCATTTGATGGATTAATAATTTGGATAGATTACTGGGTGGTAATTGTAGTCAAGTGGGGCATGACTAGAGTAAGTAGTCAGTGATAGTATGGCCTGGAGTATATATCTCATGCCCCCCCACCCCCCGTCCTTCCGGCTGACATGAGTTGAACAGCTTTCTTCTGCCAAGCCCTTCTGCCATAAATTTTCTGCCTTAGTAGGTACAGAACAATGCAACCATCCAGTCATGGGCTGACACCTCTGAAACTATAAGTTCAAATAACTTTTTTTCCTCTAAGTCGTTACTGCCAGGTATTTTAGTCACTGATGAAAATCTGACTCATGCACCTAGCCAATTATTAATATCTCTGTATCTGTGCATTAAGTATCTATATCTCACACACACACACACACATACACACACACGTACACATGCACCCACACCAGATTCACTCACTGCTCAAAAATGATTTAGGTTATCACACACTGGAAAGGGGACTCATCAGTTCTTTTGAAACATGTTCATGTTCTGAGTTCTTTTAGTTGATGGCCAGTCAGGTCTGTCTCCAAGAAGAGACAAAGGAGACTACCAGAAAACAAAAGGTTATTCAATTCACAAAGCATGGAGAGTGGATGACCACATGCCACACAAGTTTAGGAGGGGAAGGGCCAAGTTTGTGTCAGGATGCTTGGCCTGTGATGATAAATTCAGAGGAATTTTACCTCCTGGGACATATAGGCTAGATAGAGGAGGCCTGTCTCTGAACTCATTTTGAATATCAAAAGCTTGCCTCTGCTGAATTCTTTGCTATCTCTAAAAATTGGTCAGTTCATAGTTAAACTGATCTATGAGATAGAAGATGATGTAAGAAGTGAAATCAGAGAGAAAGTGCAAGAAGTCAAAGATCACTTCAAAAAGGAAATAGAAATTCTGAAGACGAATCAATCAGAAATTCTAAAAATGAAGAAATCAATAAACCAAATTAAAAATTTAAGGGAAAGCATCACTAATAGACTAGAACATTTGGAAGATAGATTTTCAGGAATTGAAGACAAAGTACACAATATTGAAAATACAGTTGATCATAGAGAAAAGATCATTAACATCATTAACAGTATTTTCAAGAATTTTGGGATAACATTAAAAGACCAAATCTAAGATTCATATGGGTAGATGAAGGCTCTGAAGTACAAACTAAAGGAATGTATAATCTTCTCAATGAAATAATGACATAAAATTTCCCAAATATTAAGAATGAAATGGGAAATAAAATACAGGAAGCATACAGAACTCCAAATACACAAAATTACAACAGACCCACTCCTAGGCACGTTATTATGAAAATGCCTAACATGAAGAAAAGGATAGAATTTTAAACATGGCCAGAGAAAAATGACTGGACACATTTAGAGGTGAACCAATCTGGATATCAGCTGGTTTTTCAATCCAGACCCTAAAAGCTAGGAGTTCCTGGAATAATACCATCTAAAAGAAAATGGATGCCAACCTAGAATACTATATTTAGTAAGATTAAGCTTCAGATTCGAAGATGAGTTAAAAATCTTCCATGATAAACAAAAGTTAAAAGAATTCACAGCTAGAAAGCTGACACTACAAAACATACTCAATAAAATATTTCATGAAGAAGAAATGGAGAATACAAATGAAAACCAGTAGAGCACAAAACTATGCTAGAAGAATATAGTATCAAAGGATAATCTAATACAACTTAAAACTAGAAATAAATCAAAATGACAGGAAATAAAATCATCTCTCAATAATAGCACTGAATGTTAATGGACTCAACTCATCAATCAAAAGACAAGCTGGCAGATTGGATTGAAAAATAAGACCAAACAATATGCTGGTCTCCAAGAGACTCACTTCATATACAAAGACACTCACAGACTGAAGTTGAAAGGATGGTGGGAAAAGAACTATGATTCATATAGATCTTGAAAACAAGCAGGGATTTCTATTCTCATAAGTGACAAAGTGAACTTCAAGTCAAAATTAATCAGAAAAGACAAAGAAGGGCATTTCATACAGCTTAAAGGAGTCATGCAACAACAAGAAATATCAGCTACAAATATTTATACCCCAAACAATGGAGAGCATCTATGTACATTGAACAAACCCTCCTAAATATCAAGAATAAAATAGACCACAACACAATAATAGTGGTTGACATTAACATATCTCTCTCATCACTGGACAGATTATCCAAGCAAAAACTAAATAATGAAGCTACAGAAGTAAAAAATATATTCAATAATTTAGACTTAAGAGACATATATAGAACATTTCATCCATCAGTGACTGAAAATACCTTATTATCAGCAGCAAATAAAAATTTCTAAAATAGACCATATTTTAGGACAATAACAAGAAAGTACTCTAACACCTGGAGCCTAATGACTTTCCTACTGAATGCTGAATGAATAGTAGAAGAAATCAGGGATGAAATAAAAAAATCCTTAGAGTTAAATGAGAATTATTCAACATATCAAAATCTCTGAGATAGTATGAAGGTGGTTCTAAGAGGAAAGTTCATAGCATTGAACTCATACATTAAAATAATAATAGCCAAAGAAATACTTAGTGAGAAAATTATGCAGGCAACATCACAATACCAGACCTTAAATTATACTACAAAGCTATAGTAACAAAAACAGCATGGTATTGGCACCAAAACAGACATGAAAACCAATGGAAGAGAATAACATAGACAAAGTCATACCAACATGAATACTCTTATCTCATACTAGACAAAGGTGCCATAAACATATATTGGAAAAAAGATAACCTCTTCAACAATGGTGCTGGGAAAACTGGAAATTCACATGTAGTAGAATGCAATTCAACTCATATCTCTCACCCTGAACAAAACTCAACTCAAAGTGGATCAAGGACCTAGGCATTAGACCAGAGGCCCTGCACCTACTACAAGAAAAAGGAGGCCCAATTCTCCACCATTTTGGCTTAGGAACCAACTTCCTCAATAAGACTCCTAAAGTGCAAGAATCAATATCAAGAATCAATAAACAGGACAGTATCAGATTAAAAAGCTTCTTTACTGTAACGGAAATAAAAAAATGAAGAGGAAAGCCTACAGAATGGGAAAAAAATCTTTGCCTCCAGCACCTCAGATAGAGCATTAATCTCTAGGACATACAAAGAACTCAAAAAACTTAACACTAAAATAAAAAAAAAAAAACAAATAAATAACCCAATCAATAGATGGCTAAAGAACTGAATAAACACTTCACAGAAGAAGAAATATGAATGGTCACAAAATATATGAAAAAAATGTTTAACATCTCTAGCAATTAGAGAAATGCAAATCAAAACTACATTGAGATTCCATCTCACCCTGTTAGAATGGCATTTATCAAGAATATATATAACAATAAATGTTGGCAAGGATGTGGGGAATAGGTTCACTTATACATTGCAGTTGGAACTGAAAATTGGTGCAACCACTCTGGAAAGCAGCATGGAGATTCTGCAGAAAACTTGAAACAGGACTACCATTTATATACCATTCCTTGGTATATATCCAAAGAATTTAATATAAGCATACAATAGTTATGGAGCCATCTCAATGCTTATGGCAGTTTAATTCACAATAGCTGAGCTACAGAACTGACCTAGGTGCCCTTCAACAGAGAAGGGATAAAGAAAATATGGTATACATACACAATAGAGTATTACTCAGCTATAAAGAAGAATGACACTATGATCTTTGACACAAAATGGATGGATCTGGAGACTATCATGCTAAGTGAAATAGGCCAGTCCCAAAAAGTCAAAAATCAAATGTGTTCTCTGATATGTGGAAGATAACCTACAATAAGGGAGCAGGGTGATGGGAAGATCAGAAGTTCAGTAGATTGGACAATGACGAATGGAGGGAATGGAGGGGGGAGGAAAAAGGTAAGATAGTGGAAGGAATCTGAAACAATATTTTAATACACCTATAATGAAAATGTCACAGTGAATCCCACCATCGTGTATATCCACAAGAATAGAATACTGACTAGAATAAGATATATTCCATGCTTCTATAATTATATCAAGATGGATTCTACTGTCATATATAAATAAAAGAACCGATAAATTTAAATAAATAAATAAGTGCTATTAAATTTAAGGTTCTAATACATGCATGTTTTCATTCTAATTCAAAGAATAAGAATGTATTTATGTATTTATGTATTTAAGAATGTTTTATGTATTGTTGTTTATTTGAAAATCCTTTAAAAACTTGCCAGTGAGTTATAACAGATTCATTTTCACTTTCTTAACAATAAAACAATACAATTGATACTTGTTTTCATTTGGTTTTGAAATACTTTGTTAACTAATAATGAAATTAAAATTTTTAAAGCATTGGTTTTCTTATGAAATTAGAAGTTATAAAATCCTACTTTTAACAGTGCTGATAGATAAAATGATGAGTGGAATCTTGCCTTGATTTTTAATAGTTTTCACCAACTTTTCATAGCATTTGTGTTGCTATGAAGGCAATTCAGAAATTGCCCTCTGCAACAATAAGTTAGAGTCATCTTCTGAATAAACAACAGACTATTTATCCTTGCAATGAAAAATTTACTATAAATATCTAACAATCCTTATCAAGCTGGTTTGGGGATTTGAATTTCTCATGAGTTCATGAAAATTTCATGTCATTTTAATATTGTAATATTCCTTAATAAGCATATATGTGGGTATATACATATAGATATTTTAGTATAAATATATACATATATGTGTATGTATATATATGTGTATACACATACACACAGAAACATATTTCTAGAGGTCATCACAGGAGAGTGTTTATTATGACCCCCTGTTTCACATTTTAAGAGGTAAAATAAAATATTAAATATGTCATTGTACTTTAACTTCCATAGGGTTCTGAATGTGTGATACACTTTTACCCTTTAAAAAATTTTTTTTTGCTCTAATTAGTTTTACAAGACAGTAGAATGCATTTATACATTTTGATAGGTCATAAGTAGAATGTAAAGTCTCATTTTTCTGATTATACATATAGCAGGATCACATCAGTCATGCAGGCATACACATACATGAGTTTTTTGTTAAGCAATTAAAATATGTCAAATAGTAGGGAATAGATTCTCTAATACTGGTCTATTGTATCATTTCACTACAAGTATTGTATTGTAATACAATTCAAAAGTAATACACTAGCTATTGGATATGCAAAAAAAGATATTTTATTTTCTAAACAGGTTTTTATCTTTCTTATGAACTTCCTTCGGAATGAAGGTGGAGTATAAACTTCAACTTACAAATGTAATATATTTCCTTCTGTTTTAAAGAGTCTTCCAGGTAGCTTAGTCCCTTATACTAAAGGTATGATCTCTATCTGTAGGGGAAGGGAGGTTGTGGTACTTAGCTCTATGTGAAAGATTTTGTTAGTCTGCAGTTCTATTAGTCTTTATGCCAAGTTGCTTATTTTTTTCTTAATGTTATTACAGAGCCCCCAAATAATTGTTGCTTTTACTATCTTTCCGTTGGCATGAGTACCCATTTCATAATGTCACTATGGAGTTTTTTGTGCCCTATCCCCACTGTAGGCAAAACTGTTGAATTTACAAACCTGCTATGGAAGAATGGGGACTATGGATACTTATTGAGCAATGGGAGGCTCATGAGTGCCAGGTCCAGCTATGTCAATGCCTTTTCTGCAGCTTGCCAATGTACAACCAGTCACAGCTGGCTAACATCTGGACTTCACCCTCAGTAGTTTAAAAATCATTACTCCTTAGTCTTCTTGTATACATGTGGAGTTACCATGCCTGAGATTCTCCTCCGACAGTCACAACTGAGAATGAAAAGGGGATTCAGGCATTTTCATTATTCTAATGGCCCATTCTAGATTAAAACTATGATTTGTCCCAGGGTGGTAAGTTGGGAAATAGAAGTCTGATCATTTTTGTCTCTGATGTCTATTTCTCTTCTCATTTCGACACTAGGAAGGAATAAGTGGACTACATTTACTTCTACAGTGTTAGTAATAAGTGTCTTCATCTTATTTATTGTTGTGAAAAGTACCTCCATAATTTGAACATAGAAATTTGTCTGCATGAATAACTATATAGTGTTCATGAATATTCTGTAATTTAAAAAATTCCAATCCTATTTAATTTGTTTGGAAAATCTTCAAAATAGCATATATTCATTTTGTCATCAGAATAGTTTTCTTGCATCAGTTCTTTCTGATACCAATTTTAACATCCATCATATTAGGGTTCTCCAGAGAAACAAAACCATTAGAATACATATGTGTGCATATGCAAAACAATATGAAATTTATTTATTTTCTAAACAGGCTTTATATTTCTTATGAACTTTCATAATAATAAAGGTGGAATATAAATTTAAATTTACATATATACACACACATATATGTCAAAAACCATCAATAGAAATATACTATATAACACTGTATTTTGTGAGTGCGTTAAATTTCTTTGAAATAAAATATGCACATTTTCTGTGAAATCAAATGTACTCATTAACATTTACTTACAAATCAGTAAAATATAAAGAAATAAATCATTAAAAATATAATTTATTCTGTTTACCATAATGATTTGATTCTTTCTTGTGCTATTTAAAAACAACATTAAGAGTAGATAATAGATATGCAATATAAGAATATGGAAAGCCATGATCCATTTGGCAAGATTCTGATGTATGAAATAAACACCCTCAATTATTAAATTATCTACATTTTTAAATTTTTTTATTTGTTTCTAATTAGTTATCCATGACAGTAGAATGCATTGATGCATTTTGATAAACCATACATAAATGGAGTATAATTTCTCATTTTTCTGATTGTGCATATTGTAGGATCACATTGGTCATGCAGTCATATGTATACATGAGGTAATAATGTCTGTTTCACCCTACTATCATTTCTACTCCTTCCCTTCCCTTCACTTCCCTCTACCTAAAGTAACTCTTCTTCCCAAGTGCCCCACTTCCCTTATTGTGAATTAGCATCCGCTTATGAGAGAAAACATTCAGCCTTTGGTTTTTTGGGTTTGGCTTATTTCCCTTACCATGATATTCTCTAACTCCGTCCATTTACCAGCAAATGCCATAATTTCATTCTTCTTTAAAGTTGAGTAATATTCCATCTTATATATATATCATGTTTTATTTATGCATCTTTTGAAGGACACCTAGGTTGGTTCCATAGTTTAGCTATTGTGAGTTGAGCTGCTATAAACAGATGTGGCTGTGTCACTGCAGTATGCTGATTATTTTGGAGACACAAAAAACAGACGTGCTGAAACATTTCTGTGCACCTTATTGTTTCTACCTCACATGGAAAGCAATTCTGTGTCATACTGAGTCACTAAAGCTAATGTACAATTACTTATTTCATTCTATATAGAAGTCTGATATTTCTTTTGAAATTAGAACTATTTAAATTCAAAATTGTTCTCAGAAATCTAGCAGATATAGTTGCTAACATTCATAGCAGGAAAATTGAGTACCTGATTTACATATGTGATAGATTATATGTATTGATTTTTGTAATTTTTTATCTGTTATAGTTATTCTTAAAAACTGTACAGATAGGTACAAGAGAGTATTGTTATTGAAAACTCAAGGACATTTAAATGTAAATAAATAAAATAAATAATGTAATCCCCCACAGTATAATTATGACTACAATATATAGGTACGTTTTGTTTTTAATCTACTCAAAATGATGTCAAAATTAGATTGTACTTTGATAATTATAGCAAGTATACATTGAAAATAAAAAGTCTTGAACATAAAAAGAGGACATAAATAAAAATGAGAATGTTGAACAGAAATATAAAAGGAAAATTAAATTCAACTATTTATGATAGTTTCTTCAGCAACTACAGAAGACTGAATATTGGAAAATAATAGTAAATCCAATTGCAACCAACAATTTATTTTAATAAGAAGGAAAGATGCCCTGTTGAATGGATGAAGGATAACATTCCCAACTGCTGGTGAGAATAGGGCATATTTGCACTGAAGAGTCCCCAGTATAATAACTAAAGAAAGACACAGATTCATCCCAAAGTAAAATGAGCCCTATTTTATATCTTTGCAAAATTATTTAGGACAAGTAAAAAGAGTTTCAGCTCTTTTAGGCACCAGTCATATCTGTTTAATCTGATAGTTGTTATCAGCTACCAGAAGAGTGCTCTTACATGAAAGTAGGTAAAATGGAACTTATATTCTAATGTCCTATATTGTTTTGTATTTTGATTATTGACCAGGTGAACAATTAGAATTAAAACTTTGTAAGGGAAGATATTTCTTCTTTTTCTTTGTTTACTACTGAATCTGCAGTTCCTCTGATAATGACAAACATATTGTAGATTTATAATAAATAAGATTGAATGAATGAATGCACAAAATGCAATGAAATTTTAAAACAAAATCTTAAACTCATGCCTATGAGCTTAAGGTCATAGGTATGTTGATAAATTGTTTATTTTCCCTTAATTATTTTTTGTATTCTGTGAGCACAGTGATTTGTAAGAGAGTAAATTTAGTTTCCACTCCTGACCTGCATAGATTCTAGGTAGTATATAAGTTGTGCATCTTGTCACCAGGATGTAATCTTGAGATTCTTTTAAGTACAAAAGAGTAATTGTTATTTGGACTCAGACCACTCTGTGTCACTACTGGAAATTTGCAGCACTTTATACAAATTAGAGATTTGAGGAATAATTATATTGTCAGACACAAAGTTGTAACAGGAAAAAAATGAATAAAGATCTAAATTATTTACTTAATTTAATTATTTACTTAATTAATAGTAATTTTTACATTTTTTATGTTTCCAAAGTTTTGTCATATATATTAGAAGATATACATAAAGCATAACAAGCTGGTCACAATTTTGACAACATGATGAAACAAATGAAGGAGTAAATGATGTGCTTTTGAATAGTATTCAAATTAAATTTTTGATATTGATAAGAAAAGGAATATACATAGTCAACATTCTAAATGAAACAGTGGCTAAGCTATTAAAAGCTATAAATTAGTGCCTGATATGTCCTTGGTACAAGAACTCACATACAGAATATATTTCATCATTAGAAGACCTCCAAATGACTTAAAAGTTAAAGAAAATGTCAATCATGTCAGATAAAAGATGAGAGAGAAGTAGTAGTGTTATACTCCCCAAAAAGATTCTCTGCCATCAGGAGAGAGAGAGTCAGTCCCACCTTAACCCCTCCCCTCCCTATAACCCCACCCTAATTCCTTCCCACTCCCTATAAATGCTGGCAACAAAAGAACTAACGTACAATTCCCCGACATACCACTTGTAGGTGTAGGGGTGTTCCTCGCTGGCCAGCTAAAAATAAAGGCTTCTTTTGGCTTTATGTGATCGACTTGGAGGAACTTATTTTCTTCAGGTACAACATTTGGAGGCCCCAGCGAGATGTACTTTTTCTGAGCCCTCACACCCAAATTGGCCTCCTGTGATGGTTGCCTGAGAACCCTACCCTGAGTAGAGGGGAGCACCTGAGAGACATGCCTCAGCCTCAGTCTTGGGAGGACTCCAACCTGTCTTCAGGACACTCTTCTGGACGAAGTCACCTAGTATCCTGTCTGCTTCAGTGAGTCGACTCTCTGTATCTGGGGAACTTGATCAGACTGGACGCAGTTGCTTACACCAGTCCCAGATCAGGTGAGATGTCACTCCTGTCCCCTGATAGGCCTCCTCGTGAGGCCTAGTCTGGTGGGCCTCCATGTGGGGTCCAGTCTGGTGGGCCTGGTCCACTTGACCTCTGTGTGGAATGTGTGGGCCTGTTCCACTTGGCCTCTGGGTGGGGGCCTGGGCTGGGTCCACCTGGCCATCGCTTGGGGCTGGGTCTGCCCGACTGCTGCCTGGGGCCGGGTCCACTCAGCCGCCACATGGATGCTGTGCACCTGCTGTATGGGGCTGGGTCAGCTTGGCAGTCACCTGGGGCCGGGTCTGGCAGGCCGCCACGTGTGGTTGGGCCTAACTCAGTAGGCCTCTGTGGTGCGGAGTCCGGTGGGCCTCCACATGGGGCCTCGCCAGGTGGGCCTCCATGTTGGGCCTAGTCTGGTTGGCCTCTGTGTGGAGTCCAGTGGGCCTCCGTGTGGGACCTAGCCCAGTGGGCCTCTGTGTGGAGTCCAGTAGGACCTCTGGGTGGGCCTAGTCTGGTAGGCCTGCGCGTGGGGTATAATCTGGTCATTGTCTGTTTGTACTTGTCTTGTCAGTCTAGTTCATGGCCATTTGTGTTTTCTGTGTTTTTGCTTTGCTTTATGTCGCATGTTTTTCCAGGACAGTCTACTATGGGACAGAGTCAGTCAACCACGTGCCCCACTGTTCTAACTTGTTTTTTAGATAATTTTCAGGACTTCCAAGAACATGCTGCTGACTATGGAGCCTCTGTTAATGGATTTAACTTAAAACCATTTTGTGAATCCGAGTGGCCCACTTTTGAGGTTGATTGGCCCCCTCAGGGAACAACCGACCCCCCTATCACCCTCAGGGTCCAAGAGGTCGTCTCTGGGCGACCAGGTTATCCTGACCACGTACCAGACATTGAATACTTGGATTGACATACTAACTGATAAGCTGAAATGGCTTAAGCATTACCTTTCAGATTCCACTTTCTCTAATTTGGGAACTAGGAGACACTGCAATGTTCTGATTACAAAGGCCAAACCAGATGTAAAACTCCATAAACCCCCTGTGCTGGATACCCTAGAGGAGGAAGATCCTTGTCTTCCTAGCCCTCCACCCTACTATACCCCTCCGCCAGTCCCTTCGGCACCCCCCTTTACCAGTGACTTATATAATTGGAAGAACCAGAACCCATCTTTCTCTGATGAGCCACAAGGGCTCATATCCCTTTTAGAGTCTGTTTTCTTCATGAATCAACCCACCTGAGATGACTGTTGACAGCTACTGCAGACCCTGTCCCTCTTTCTTTCTGGAGGTCAAAAATTGGGCACCCATCAGCCTCTTAAATGTAGATAATGCAGCCGCCCTTCTTCAAGACTCGGGTAAGAGGTTCCCAGCTTAGGCAATCACAATCACCTGCTCTATGCAGAGCGGGCATTTTGGACTGTGCCAAAGCCATTTCCTACTTTGTTGTCTTAGTTTCCAGCTGCTGCTTGGTTTATTGTGCTAAAAATATGGACCTTTATATGTTGAATCCTTGCAGCACTAAAATTTGGTTTGTTATTGAACTTTGTGAGCCAATTCAAGTAAAACAGCTTGATATTGCAAATTATGAATTATTTTCTTCCACTCTTAAACACTTTCTGGTTTCTATCAGTGACATATATCCCACAAATAAATGGATTAAGCTGGGTACTTTCCATGGTAGAGATGAGCAGAATGTCCAGAGTTTCCCTTTAGATGAACAGATGTATGCAAAATATGGAAAGATGTTCATCAAGGACATAAAGGTCAAGCTGGTATCACATTTTGGGTCAGAGCACTTTTGTCCATTAAGCCTTATAAGGGTATTTGGCACTAGCAAGGTGGAAAACTATGAAGAAATTGATGATTCCCAGGATCAGTCAGATAACGTTTTAGGTTTTTGAAGCTGTAAACACTACAAGGTTTAAGTGGTCTCTGCCTGAAGCTCAGCAGTGTGGGTCATAAAAATGAAAAAGAGTCTTTTATTTGAACTCCAGCAAAAGTAAATTGTAAGGTGCTTTACTAAAATAATTAATGACCATGTAATTTTTCCAGGACTCTTGTTTTTGAATTTTTGAGCTCATGACTTTTGATCAGTCCTATTTTTATTTAACTTGAGTTTTTGAATATCTCTTACATTGCAGTGGCGATAAAAAGCTACAAGGCCTTTTTCTGTTAAGTGTGTATTTTGTTGTCTTGTCTTGTGTGATATCGAATTGATAAAGAACACTCAAAGAAATTAAAATGTAAAATGGATCCAGATACCTTTAATTCACGTGATTTAAAAGGTTCAATTTCAATTGGGTAAACAGATGAAGGTACTTATCTCAGAAGTCTCTAGGTGGTCAAAATAATAAAATGTTGATGTCTATAAAATGTCTAATATCAATTGTTTTTTTAGGACTTTTCTTCCACAGGAAAGAGATGGCAGATACTACTTATCTGATCTTGGTTTTTACAGTAAAATAAGTAAATTAGATTTGATACATATAAAAACTACTCAAATGTGTGTTATTAATATGTCTGTGCCTTCCGGGTGCACAAGTCTTTAGAACAGAGGATTTTGGGGGCTGATGTTCTCTGAACTAGGTTTGTCTGTGCTGAGAATTTATAAGAATAACAAATTTTATTGGGGACTTAATTTTTATCATTTAATGTTCTATAACAGAACCTGCTAAATTTGTTACTTTTTACAGAGATCAAAATTTAAATGCAAATGTATTCAAAGTTAGTGAGAGCCTGATTTGTTTAAAGGTTAATATTTTGAAACATAAAACATTTGGTCACTTTGGGACACAAAAGGAAAGTTAGAAGCTCTCAGCCTTTCCTTGATTTGTTTTAAATGTTATATATTGTGTTAACTACCATTCACATAGACTCAGGAAACAATACATGTAAACTCTGTCAAATGATATTCAAAGAAGAGAAAACGATCAACTTCAGAACTAGAACGCTTTATCTAAGATTTGTAAAAGGCCCTCCCTTACCTGAAGTGGGGGTCTGCCTCCCACCCTGCTACAAGTTGGAATGTCTCCAAAATAAGTCAGCTTTCAGCTCAGTTAAAGTTATATTAAAAAGATTGTTTGCTATAAAATTGCTGTGATCTCAAACAAGGAATATAATATATAACTCAGGCAGAATTTAAGATGGCTGTTACACAAATTAGATATGTTTTTACTGTTGGTAATTCTATTCTGTCTTTTTCCTTGTAAGCTCTATAGCTGGTGCCTGATTAATGTTTTGAAGAAGTACTGCTTCAGGAAATTGGTTTGAGGTACTAAGCCATCACCTATAAAGCAGATAAGATAATGTAAACCCCAGTTAGATAAAAGGGAGTAAATGATTGCAAAGTTATAGACACTGAAGTTAAAGCCCAGTACTCTTACTTTGTGATTGGTGAGACTGGCTTTCTGGATATTTAAGATCAAACTTAGAGATCGGGATTAGCACAGGAGGGCCAAGGAAACCAGTTTTGGCTCTTGCCCTCAGAGTCAGCCTGAATCCAGGGAACAAGAGAGCTTCTCTAAGGAACTTTGCAACTCTGGGTCACATGACCTCCTGATCAGGGAGATTGATGAGACTCACTAGAGGATGAAAAAGCCAATTAGTGCAACTGCTACAGAGGAGGAGCATTGCAAAAGGGAAACATGCCTAATGCTTCCAAGGGAAACCACCTCTTCAAGGACTGACCCTACCTAGCAAATGGCACTAAAAGAGGTAAGAAGCTACTCTCAAATTCCCCATGAGTGACCCCTGTGGGAACTCAGCTGACTCTTAAGAGACAGGAACAGGTCAGTTTGACCAGTTTTATCTTAAACACCTAGCAAAACAGTTACAAACCAAACCATAGACATTCTATGGCATTTAAAAGAAATAATAGTTTAATGTAACTTAAAATGTACTTGTGTTAGCCCCTAGAATAGTACTGGAGGCAACAAAAGAGAGATTGACTTCTATCACGTTCATGATATTCATTGACATATTCCAGATGCTGCAACATTTACTCTGTATTAATCTCATTTCAGTACTTATGTCTTTTTGTTTCTCTCTCATAGAAGCACCCACCCCTATATGACTTTACAACCTGCTCCTCCCAAGCAGATTTCTACCCTGAACCCCTCATTGACTAGATTTCTAAGAGGAACTTCAAACTGCTTCCCCCACTCCACCCCCTTCCAGCTGAAAGCAGCCAGAGTGGTCATCACCTCCTCTCCTTACAGCAGTGAAAAGTTCCTAATTAAGGACAGGAAGTTAGTGTAGAATAAGGAATCTGGTCAAATTGAGGAATGGAAGCCATAAGAGTCTGGGAAGTAGGAGACTGAAAAACCACTGGTTTCCTAAACAAGGATTTGTTAGTGTGGATAAGATCAGTAGGGAATGTTATACTCCCCAAAAAGATTCTTGAGTGCCATAAGGAGAGAGAGAGTCAGCCCCACCTTAACCCCTCCCCTCCCTATAACCCCACCCTAATCCCTTCCCACTCCCTATAAATGCTGGCAACAAAAGAACTAATGCACAATTCCCCGACATACCACTTCTAGGTGTAGGGGTGTTCCTCGCTGGCCAGCTAAAAATAAAGGCTTCTTTTGGCTTTACGTGATCAGCTTGGATGATCTTATTTTCTTTGGGTACAATAGTAGTACCATATCTAGATATATTAAGAAGTAGTATAATATCTAGACATATGGAGAAAAATCACTTGGATTCTTCTTCCAACCATGATAGAAAATAATGGAAACCCAATGTACCCTCCTGATTTAAACAATTAGAAAATTGAAAAGAATTTCTGAAATCAGTTGACAGCCACTGGACTAAGGCTTAACCAAGAAAAGAATTTGTGATAAAAATGAAAGAAATTGAATCCTTGGATTACTCCAGATCATGGAGTAGACACAGTGCAGAAGGGGACCATCTAGGCAAAGGGCTGGTGTCTGAGTATGTTAAAGAGACAAAGTGCAGTGTTTGGAAAGGACATTGTAGCTAGGATTTGTGGGACAAAGTATTAGAATGAGATAACTTGAATTTCGTGGAAAAACAGCTTCAAGTTTTGACTGAAGAAAAAATGATTGGCAAATGGGAAGAACTCATATTAGAAACAGTTACAAATAAAACACATAGTGAGTGAAAAACAAAAACAAAAAAACACTGAATAAAGTGGAAAGAGCACCAGTGAGCTTTGAGGGCAAAATCAAACAGAACAGCATAAAAGCAACTGGAGTTCTATAAAGAGAAGCAAAGGATGTAGGGCATAAACAGCATGATGTATCTCTATCTGTATATAGATATGTATTGATATATGTATATATGAAATCAGACTTTGTCAAACTATATAATTTTTTTTCTGGAAAAGACTCATGAGAATTAAACGACAAACCACAAACTGAGAGAAAATATTTGAAAAATTTATGAAGAATTAAGGACTTGCACATAAGACATAAAAGGACAAAAACTTAAGACTATATAGAAAACATAGGGAAGTAATTAGGCAAAATGGTGGCCTGACATAATGCTTTTAATATTGTACTGATGTTTTTGCAATGCTATATTCTAAACTGAGCCATCTCTCCTCTTCAATGCCTCAGTAACACCCTGTTTCTTCCCCTCCATACTTTTGAGGAAAGATCCCCTTGTCCATGGAAGAAATAGCTTTGAACTTTGTAGGATAGTCCTGCTAGACACTGTAAAAAGCCACTGCTCAGCTGGCCCAGACTCCTCTCTGTGATATGGGTCATGAGACAGTAGTTATTTGACTAAGCCTGTCCAACAGCCCTGCCCCTCTTCCTTCAGGAATTGTAGGTCTTAGACTCACAATATAAATGAAGACAAATCGGATGAGAACATACAGAGGCTACATATTCAGAAATTGAGGTAGACAGGAGATTGGTCACCATCATTTGCATCTGCAGAGGCTTAAAGGTAGGCAGTGAAGCAGGAAGGCTTGTAGGGAAAAATGGAAAAGCTTCAGGTATAATCTAAATGTAGTTGGGCAGCCTAGGGAAGGTAAAAGAATAGCTAACTAGAAGCAGTTAGCACTTCTTAAACAGTTAGCTGTTTCTCATGCAGTTGATTTGGGAAATATATTTGGCTTATCCTGTTGGATCAGAGTTTGAGGCTGGTGCAAAAAATAGGAAGGCCAGCATTCACAAACAAGTCCGAGGCTGGTTGTAGTAGAGGTTGTAGGTCAGGGTGCTATTATAATATATGGTTTAGCCATTGTGTGTTTTATATATTCATTATCTCACACTAACGAGTTGTCATCTTTAGACAACTCCTAAGAAATTCAGAATGATTTTTCAGTTTGATAACAGATGGTTAGTCAATTAAGAAATGACTGTACTGTATCCCAATGGCTCCCTCTTGGCAGAAACACAGTTCATTGAATAAAGAAAGGATAAAGAGAAGTGTTTTAAGACCCCCATCCTAAATTTGGGTTCCAATATCAGAGCAGCAAGAATCCTACCTCAACAGAAAATGAAGGAGAGCTGGCCATAGGTGTTTATGATGTCCTTTTGTGGGGATATTTCTTTTACCTGACAAGTAGCTGAATGCGTAGTGTCTACCCTACAAACCTCACTAGAGAAACTTGTTTGCAATGGCAGATGCCCTTGTGTCTTTTTACCATGTTCATGTTAGCCCTTCCTGACCATCAGTCTGGCATGAGGACCCTGACTTTGTGTTCTACTCTGTATTCTGGGGCAAAACCCACCTGGAATATCACCTAGTTCTTTAGAAGGAAGGTGTATATTCAGTACACAACCCTAATAGGAAATGAGTTCAAAGATTTCATTTCCAGATCCTGGACAAGGTATAATGAATTGTGAGATCAATCCTGGGTCAAATGAGGCAGGGATGCAGAGGCAGAGAGAGGGGGGTGGAGAGGGAGAGAAAGAGAATGTAGAGCAACTCTCAGTGCACAGTGGGCCCTGCATATCCAGGGCTTCCACATCCATAGATTCAAAGATTGAAAACAGTTTTAAAAAATGATATCTGTACTAAATATATGTAGACTTGATTTCTTGTTATTCCCTAAACAACATTATAACATATTTATACAGCATTTAAATTATATTAGGTATTATAAGTAATCTAGATATGATTTAAAGAACATAGGAGAATATGCACAGGTTATATGAAAATAATATACATTTTTACATGCGAAACTAGAGCATAGGTAGATTTTGGTATTCTCAGGGGTCTTGGAACCAATTTCTTTTAGATACTGAAGGAAAATTTATGGAAGTGGAGTGGAAACTGTGTCAAGGGTAATTGGGCCTTGATTCTGGTATAAGAAAGTTAAACTTGTATTGAAATGAATTCTGAGGCAAGATGAAAGCATGAGTTCACTTCCAGAGGTTGTAAATATATCTATAATTATCTTTGGGAATATAAGATATCTTTTATCTTTTAATCCTTAAAGAAAAATATACAGGGAATACCTTTAATGTGCATATGTTTTTAAGTTTAAAATTCACTTCAATTCATTTCAGTGAGGTAGAAATAATCAAATCTGAGAGAAAAGCACGGTTTCTCATTTGAGAGGTAAGAGGGGAGCACGTTTGAAAATAATCCAAGTCAAAACATGAGGATTGCTGATGTATTCTGTTCTAGATTTGGAAATTAAAGAGAAAACAGGAGAAGTAGAGACATCATGAACAAAGTGTGATCATAGATGCAGATGGGTTGGAGGAATATTTGTATTATTTAAAGTTCAAAACATCACGAGCCTTTTGGAAAGAATTTAAGAAACAGCAGAAGTTTCAAAATGTTGTATTTCAGCCTGGAATTGATGACTGTAAAAAAGGAAGCAGAAAATCAGCCTACTACATACAAAAACAAGAACCACCTGTGACCCCACAAGTTCCTTCTGGTTCTCAAGTTAATTTGAGTGTATTGCTCCTAAGTGTGCAATTACATGTGGAACTTCTAAGATATGTCAGAAGAAAGAATACTGCTTCTCATTTATAAAACTAACATTGACTCATAGCTAAATCATATTTAATAAAAATTAAGCCACATTAGAAAACAATTTGGCAATATACACCATGAATTTTATCATTTTTCCCTTATTCTCATCAATTTCATTTTGGGAAACTGTTAAAGCTATGTTCCAAAATATTGGAGAAAAAAGGGGATCCCAAACATTCTGCTCATCATTAGTCTATCCCTTAAAATAGTGCTGATGGAAACATAGATTTTTTAAAATAAATTTTAAAATGTCAGGTGTTTAAGTTGAACTGAAAACTAATTTCCAATTGTTTATGTGATCTGACTTAAAAAGGCAAAGTGTATACTTTAGAGTTAAAAAAATGCCACTAAAAATTAACAGGGTGGTAGATCTGGGAGTATACATTTTATTTTCATACTTCATTTTAATTTTTTATGTAATATGAAACAATGCCTTTATTTTAATAATAAAATAAGAGGATGGTCAATAACAATTCTAATCCAATTCATAAATAAGCATGCTACAGGATTCGTAGATTAATCAGCTATTTTTTGATGAGTTCAAGCATCCTGAAATTATTTCTGGAATATGAAGCAGACAACATTAATTCAGAGCACCCTGAAATACAGATATATTTTAATATATCTATGCCTCATGTTAGGTGTTAATACAAAGCTGCTAGGGAAGGCATTGTTTTAGAGTAACTAATATAATAAATGATAGTAGACAATTAACTATTCGTATCTATCCTACCTATATAATTAGTGTTTTTAACAAATTTTCCACTTAGAGTCACAAAGAATTATAAAGTTTATGATGATGATAGCAATATTAAAAGATGGTTTGTTAAAATGTTATGAGTTTACTTTTAAGGTTATGTCAAAAAATGTTGAGTCATTTAGCAGATGGTAGGTTTTTAACACATGTAGATCTGGATTTAGTACAAGGTGTGCCATATCTCTGGCACTGCAATTTTTCAGCTTTCTCTAAGCTTCAATTTTTGCATATTTAAAAATGGTATAATGAGTGTCTCACCATAATTCAGGATTTCAATAAAGTATATAAAAACATCTAAGATAACACCTGCAGCTTTTAAATTCCTCTCCCACCTCTCATTTGTGTTAATTTTTCCATTTGTGCTATTGTGCTATTTTCCCAAATAATCATTGTCAACTCAGTCTAGACCATTTTAATGCCATAAACTGGTCTTTCCTATTCCAATTTCTTCTCCAAATGGCAGTCAAAATAATCCTTTTAAAATTTCATTCTGATTTGCCCTTGCAATCTTTCAGTGGTTAACTTTTTTAAAAGTATTGTTTAAAACTAATTACAAAGATTACAAAACCCTGCATAGTCCAGCCCAGCACACCTTATTCTTTACGTTCCAGTGATATTGGACTCTTTCTTCAAAGGAGCTATTTTTTCTATCTCCTAGTGATCACTCTTCTGATTTCTAAAGTTGATATTCTTCTTCCTCCCTTTTCATTGCTAACTCTTGCTCAATCTTCACTTAGATGTATCTTCCACCTCCCAAAAAGAGCTTCCAAGACTCCTGAGACCAGCATTAATGTCTCCACTCTATTTGACATAACACCATATACCACATACTTCTCCTTCTCAAAACTAAACATACCCTGAGCATTGTTTGAGCTGACTTGCCCTTCTAGATTCTTTCTTTTGCCCAACAATATCAAATTTAGTAAACATTCACTAACAAATAATAACTGACATTTTAAATCATCAGCTTATCAGATTTTATTATTTTTTTTAAAAAAGACTACATGCAACTAGAAATATCTAAGTCATTGATGCCTTAAATTTTTGTATATTTGTTTTTAGAGATAAAATAAGACAACCACAGTAAGTGGGTATGTGTGTATTTTGGTTTTGATTGTAACGTGAAAATAGCCTTCTGAAAGAGTTCACTTTCATACTGCTACAGATTAGACAATGAAAAAAATGACATGAGTTCTCATTTTTCAGACTTCTGCATAAAAGCCTTCAAATTCATTGACAGAAGCAATATCTTTTATTTTCCCTATCAAAGACCAAAGCGCCATTTCTCAGTAAACAAAGCTTCAGAGAACTCATATGTCTAAGTATATTTGATAGATAAATGAATAACATCAAAACTAATGCTCTGCTTAATGGATGTACAACTTTTCTAGTATCCATTCATTTGTGTGTGAATGCAGCATAAGTGGAGGTGGTCTTCCAGTCAATTATACTTCAGCTGAACATGTCACAAGAAGTATGCAACAAACAGCCTCCTTGAGGAAGCAGTAATGGAGAACAACAGGACAGATAATCATGAGGGATTAGAACATCGCCTCATAAATCTGCAGTGCTGCTGACAAGACTTCAGCTTTGAGAATGACAAACCTTTCCTCTTACTCAGGCTGTGGCATGAAAGATTCTAGGCTAATGGACTCATTCTGCCAAAGCCATCATCCTATCAGTGCATAATTTTAAGAAGACATATTTCTATATTCTCATATATTCTTTGATAAAATGATGATGCTTGGTTCTTAATCCAATTTATTCAGACTATTTTCATTGTATCTGGATAAATTATAAAATAACAATTTTAGCTAATAATTGGCAGACATTGTTGTTGCTACCTGACAATTCACACCACTGTTTATAAAAAGGTTACAATTAGGCTGACTTTTCAGTTCAGGGAAATCTTATCAATATACTTGTAATCCAATGTACATATAAAAGTAACTGGATTTGTATTCAGAGTAAACCTACTTTTAACTAATTGCAAATGCATAGGAATCTAATCCTGAATCAGAGTTTCTGAGGTGAGGACAATTTGATGAGAAACCAACATTTCCAACTATGCTATAAATTTTATGCATTTATTTGGCTAATTTATATGCATATGATGATTAACTAGTGGTCCTGCTAGACTTGATCAATTATATAGTAAAATGTGTAAGGATCAAAAGAAAGTAAAATTATTTAATGATGAGTTTTGAAAGTACCCCTGTATTTCAGACTGTATTGAGAAAGTATTAGACAAAATTAAGGCATAAAATTATTTCATTTTAACAGTTTAACTGAAGAAGAATAAACTTTTAGTTGTCTGAAAACATATCTAATCTCAAGTTATGCCTAAAGAACTAACTAGAAAACTTATAGAAACAAAACTAGGGGTGGGATAAAACTAGGGAAAAAGATAATTACTATAAATGGTTAGAACATTTTCTTTTTATATTACATTGGTTTGCACAATTCTCAATACAGTAAAAATATCATTTAATTGTGTGCTTAAAATAGGTAATTTATATCTCAATAATGTTAATAAAAATCATATTTTATTAAAGAACTTGATTTATAAAGGGAGTTTGTGGGCCATGAGCTCTTCTAATCAACATCACTTTTCAGTCTCATTCTTGGTGAAAGTTTTCTCTGTATCTATGGGGATTGACAAGTTAAAAAAAGTGAATTTAAATGAGAATGCTTATTCTTCAGTACATTTGAATAACAGTGGGCAACATATGTCCTCACTTTCCAAAAAGTTACTGAAAAGATTTGTGATGATCTGATGTTGAAAATAATGCCAAAATATTGAGATTTAAGAATTTCATGCTAATTTAAACCAAAGTCAGTGCTAAAAGCACCCACTATGCATATTCACAAAAGTATACCACATTTGCAAACACAAAAGCACATGTGAGACAGAGTTTATTACTATTGAACATCAACCCTTAATAAGTAGCTTCAACACAATCTGACTTTTCAAAAGCTTTATAAAAATTTTTAAACAATTGCTATCTATAACGGAGAACAGTGTTAACATAAGTTTTGAAGCAGTGAAGGAAGTTTAAACATCTGATTTGTAATCCCCATTTTAAATTAAATAGCATATTCAGGAATATGTGGAATTCTCAATGTATAGTGCAAGCATTTTTCTCTTAATTGTGTGATGTTTTATCAAATTTCACACACACACACACACACACACACACACACACACACAGGGCTTAAAAATCTAATGGTGCACATGGATAGTAAAAGTCCCATTGCTTGCACTGCACTGACTCAACCCACAACTTCTAATAGAAACAATTTTCTGACCAAGTCATTCTGTTGATTACTTTTACATCTCCATTTTATATAATTATAACATTATATATTCAATCATGAACTGTGGATACTATGTGCTGACTTTTGCCATAATAAGTGAGGATTTGGCATTTTAAAATGATAGCTTTAGCTCTGTTCATTTTTAACCTTATTGTTTGCATCATTATTTCTGACCATTTTTAACAGGCTCTTTGGAGAAAGAGGAAATGTTACCTGTTTTCAATCTGATTGAAATGGAACCTGAAGTTCAAGTTCTTTTTTCATAAAAAATCATTCACTTCATTAAGCCCTCCCTGCTCAGTGACACATCATGGTGTTCTTGGGTATTCTTCAGTTAAGGGTAACACACTAGTCTTTTCTCTTACATACCTACACTTAACTGTTCATAAAACTTATAGAATTTTCCTCCTTTTAGTCCCGTAAGTCAGTTAGACTGCCCCTTTTCAGGTTCATTTCATCTATCCAGTTCAGATGTATAAAATTTTTATGTAATGATATTAAAAAATAAACTAAAGCTATTTTTCTCAGACATTTCTAATAATGCCTGGTAAAAAATATGAGTTAATACTTTACAATATATTACTCATTGACGGACTTTAACTGAATAAATAGTTGAAAAAAAACAAGTGTAAATCATGTGTGTGGGGGAGTCAGAATGATACTGCATCTATTATCCTAAAAAGGGACACAACTATTATAATTTATAGCTGTTTGCTTTTCAAACCCATAGTAAATATCTCTCTTTGTTCCATTTTATTTGATGTAATGAGATGTCCCCTTCTACCTTGGCAAGTGAATGGACTTTAGCTATATTGTGGTCTGTACTTTTTGATTCAAATTCATTAGAATAGCATAAGAGTAAGGAAATCACAACTAAAGTCTTCAGAAAAAGTTGGACTGTATTTAAATTCCACCCATGCTCATATGAAACAAACTTGCAAAATTATAGTTTCCTTTTTTTTTCTTTTGTTTAACGTATACAATCAGTTATCAAAACACTTTTGTGAGGGCACCAATAAATATCACTTGGTATATAAATGAAGATGGGAACAAAAAGAATAGTCAGTGAAAGTAGGCAGATTAGCTTGAAACTGCATTCTTATTTCTGTTACATTTGCATACAAATTGATCCAGAAATCCATCAGCTAACTCCATTAATGAGGTCAAGAACAACATGCAGACTTAATCAAACCCTGCTATAGCTTTTGTTGGTTAACTGTCTCTGAGGATGAAAATTCCAAAATATGAAATCTTGCTTTCTATTTCATTTCTCTCCTTTCTAGAATAACTTCTACCGTAAGATCATAATTAAATGTCATTTAGAAGTTCCCTCACTTTTCATTTTTACTCCAAAATTATTGATGTGTGTCATCCTTGTCACTTTAATTGAAGTTTGAGATATAACTGGCAAGTGGTGGAATTTGGAATGACAGTATAACATGAATGCATTATTTCAGAATTTGGTAAAAAAAAATCTGTCTTTGAATTAAATTTTTTGCTAAGGAAATAGAGAAGAAATATGAATACATTAAATTTTTCTCTTGTTTCTCTATCTCTATTGTTTCTATGCATTCACGTCACAGAGATCCTTTATTTGAAGACACTATGTCAAATCATATTCTGCAATATGACAATTAATAAAAAAAAATCCTATTCTACAATTTTCTTATTAGACAAGGTTTTAAAATATTGCATTTTGAAATTCAAATAGTATTTAAGTATCTTTGCACATATTTACATAATGTGCAGTGGAATTGAGTGAGCAAAAAGCTTTGGTAAATATTTCCCACTGTGTATATTAATTTTCCTTTCTGACCCTAACTCCAGCAAGTTTTTCCATATATTTGATAATGCAACTTGTTCCATCCTATAAAAAGAATTTTTGCTACGTACATTATGGTGAATATGTGATAAAAGATAATCTGTGTTTTCAGTCCTGATTATTCTTTAAACAAAAAATGATATTGTTGAATAAGATATGGAAGAACAACAAATTCTTAGGAAATTTCACGGCATAGCTGATTTCTCTCTGCTCAGATGCTGCTTTATGAGCCTCTATTAATTTAAGGTTTAAATTCTTGACATCATTATTAGGGTGATGATTATGATGATCATGATGATGATGCTGGGATCAAATCCAAGGCCTCACACAAGCTCTGCAAGCACTCTACCTATGAACTTTATCCCCAACACACTTACTGGATTTTAACAAACAGAAAAATGTTATCTGGTTGCCCATAAATATTTAAGTACTATAAATGTTTTGGAAACATTGAAATTAATATCACAAAGTTTCTTCAACCTAAATGGCATTCAACTCATGTTTCAAAATTTCTATCAGTAGGCAAGGACACCACTTCATTTCCGCATTTTTTTCTTGTTACTCAAACTTCTTATGGTAGAGTTACTAAAAAAAAAAAAATGAGGCACCACATTATTTGTAATGATTTTATTAGAAACAATTTAAATTCATTTGAAGGAGATTGTTAAACTGCACTGATGAAGATCTCAATAATACATTTTGCAGCATCACCTATGTTTTTCATTCAGTACTCTTTCAAGTTTCTCTTAGACTTCTCAAAGTTAGAGTTGCATGAAGAATGTGTATGGTCCGTTTCATGTATCATTTTTAGAAGATAAGATATTTAGTGTTGTGGTAAGACTCTCAGTTGGGAAATATGTAAAATTATATGTTACTAAGATGTAAATAAACAGAAAAGAAATAGGCACCTGTATCAGGCAACACCTGTGTCCCAATTAATGAACATGAATAGTCTATTAAAACTCAGTTTGTGACAGAAAACATTGTTCCATGTAATAATAGCCATGAGTCCTCCTTTGATTTGAATTTTACTTTTATGACATAAAAGACAAATTAGAATCTTCAATATTTCAAAGACTGAACAAACCATAGTTACCGAATAGATATACAAAATGTGCTTGCTACTGCTGCCCATGTGGATGGCACATTATGGCACCACTAAATGTGGCAGCCTGGAGCATGATGACAGCATATTTCTTGGTCCTTCCAGATCATTCTCTACCTTAGGAGGGAGCTGTCATTGATGACATTGATGTCGACCTTTACCCAGGGTTCCATACTCTTTAACTTCCAAAGAGAGGCGCTAGTAAGAAGTTAGAGGACCATGGTGGAGAAAGGTCAACGTTCTTATTCTTCCAACTTTCATCCTATTGGACCTGTTCATCAGCCATTCTGGTCTTTCTGCTACCATAGCTAGAGTCATACAATCTCATTTTCTGGGTTTTGAGAAAACTTCCCCTTTGCTTGTCCCTTCAAGACTCAGAACATTAACACTCTCTCCTATTACAAGTCATTGGATACTTTAATGTCTTTTTGTGCTATTTCCTGCTACAACCTCGACTTGGTATGTATTGTATTAAACACAATGTCTTGATGAAATAACTTTCACAGAGACATTCTATATAGGAGAGCATGTGATCCAAGGATTTGTCGCTAAATATTTTATTACAACAATGGCTACTTCTATGTCAGGTATGATTACCAGATTAAATATGATCACAGATTAACACACACAGCTGAATGTTCTCACTGTCCCTGATAAAGGTATCCATCCAATCACACTGTACCATCCTACTAAGTTAGGGTATGGCCTTAGACTCTTTTAGCAAAGTGCTCTAGGTAGTCTCTGACAATCAAAAGTCAGAGGTCTGGAATTTCTGAAACTGCTTTCATCCCAGTGATATGACATAAATCCTTCTGCTTTTAAATTGAAAATCTACCTTTTTCAAAGGGGATATCGAAGTCTCTTTTCATCAGTTGCTACACAAAGTCTAACCAACTCCAGCCTTCCATCCAGTGTGCACACCGTACTTTCTCAAAGCACACTATGCTTCCTGCATTGTTCTCAAACCCTTTCACTCACCTCTTGAATTTCCACAGATCTTACTGAATATTTCTTTTTAACAAACACATCACCTGAATCTTCTACCTCATTTGTTACTGCTCCACATTTATGCTTTAAGAAAATATCTTTCATTTTTTAAATTATCTTAAATGTTTGTTTTATGTGTACATATATTCTCTTCTTCACTATGATAATGTCAAGAAGAGATGTCTCCAAAGAAGGCTCTGAGGAGTTGCCAGAGAGAAGTGGGAACCTAACTCAGAACCAGCATGGTACTTAGCATCCATGGCAGAAAAGAATTTCATCAAACATTGAAAGTGTAGGCAGAGTTTATGAAATAGAGAGATATTCAAGGGAGAATGTGGACTGTTAGAGAGAAGCTCCTCCTTGAGTTTGGACTCCAATATTTACAAAGGGGCAGTGGTCAGGGGCTGAACTGGAGGTTGAGCCAGAGCAGATCTGTAAAATTTTTCAGTTTTTCTTGCTCTTGTGTATTTTTCCCATTTTAGAAGAGCATGGGCCAAGGGTATACTGCTTAGGAGTTAAAATTGTTCTAAGTGCTTTATGTATCTCAATAGCTCATAGACATTTATTTTGAGAGTCAGTATTGCTCTTGCTTTATCCTAAGTTCTTATATCAATAATGCAGAGTGTTGAGGATATGCCCCCTTAGATCCATACGGTCTCTTCCAGATCTTTCAGATTATTCCTTTTGTCATTCTCAACTAAGGCAGCTCATTTGGTATAGCTCAGCCACCTTCTTCCTGTTTGTTGATTGTCATCTGACTTCCACTCCTTGAAAGTTCAGTACTCAGTCCATAGTCTTCTCTTCTATCCTAATCATCAACAGTGTAGATAACTTTAACTTCCACTGAGAAGAACTGTCCTATAACAGGCATTTTCAAGTGTCAATACAGGTCAGAGCTATAGAAGTGGACAGTGTAGTCTGCTTGTGCATTTTCTGAATCAGACAGCTCCAATCAAGTCCCAAGGCAAGTTACTAAAACACTGCCTTAATTTACTCATCTGTGAAATGAGTGATTATAATAACTCAATTAGGATTGTTGATAAAATAATTAGTAGACAAATTGTGCCAAAAATGGTGCCTGGGTCAGAACAAATTGTCAACAAATAGATGCTGCTCTTTATAACAATCACTCATTTTTTCATCATTAACATCACCACAACACTGGGCACTCCTAGATGCATCTTGGACTTTTGAATCAATGAAAACTGCTACAGCCATAAAAATCCCCAACTCCAGAAACTGCAATCCCTGATTATGACCTCCTTCCTTATAACTCACTCTTTGATACTGTCCCTATGGCTCCATTCACTTTTATGGAGATGTTCAGTCACCAATATTATTTCACCTGAACTCTCAGGAGTCTTTCATTCTAACCACACATGGATTAAATTCCTAGGGGCCTCATTTCAAGAACACTCTATACAGTGTTCCAATTCACCTTAACCCTTCATCATTATTTAATTATATGTCATGATAAAGTTTTAAAGTTTCAGAAACACAATACTTCTCTAAAAATATACAAATTTTACTGCAAAGGCAGCATACTCTAAAATGATACATCAATAAGGAAAGAATTTGGGAATTATCCTTTCAAAAATGAGCACAAAAAGCAGAAGGCTCAAACAGAAGTATTTGTTCCAAGATCATATGATTCAAAGATCATAAAGTGGATGTTTACTATATTCCAAAGCAGTGGTAAATGCACTTGCCTGAGTTATCTCACTTTACTTCTTAAACAATCAACTATTCCTTTTTGGGTTTATTTTTTGCTACCAGTGCAAAGGAGAATCACCAAGAAACAGACAAAAGTGATGACTTTCTACTGCATATTCTTTGATTCAGTAAGACAAAGCATTAGGTACATGGGTAGAAGATAAAAGTGCAATGACTGGGGCTGGGGATAGAGCTCAGTTGGTAGAGTGCCTGCCTTGCAAGCACAAGGCCCTGGGTTCAATCCCCAGCACCACAAAAAACAATTTTATCTTCTACCCAGGGAAATAAAAAAAAAAAAAGTGCAATGACTAATTCAGAGGAGTGCCTGCTTGCTGAAGACTAGGTTTCAGGCAGATCAAGAAAGATTAGATTCCCCCTTCTAAGCCACACACAGTGCATTCTAATTTTTTTAAAGTAAAAAAACGTGACCTATATAGATAATACAAGTAGCTATAATTTTTATTTGTCTATAGGACTATGTTTGAGAACAGAGAATAAAGCACAGTATTTCTATACCATAAAGGTTGTTCTTTTATTTGCAGTTGCCATCCATTCCATCTACTGGAAGAGTTGAATTACGTTTATTATTCTTCCCTTTGTAGAATCTTGTCTTCTTGTATCTAAAAGGATCTGATCATTTCCTATACCCAGGTTCAGTCTAATTTGGGCCTTCAACTCACACCTGCAACAAATGACTTAAACAAATAAACAAACCTGTAAGTAGCTTAATTCACTCACTACAAGGAAATCTCTGCTGTCTTCCCCTCTGCCTACACAGACACAGCCCTACTATACTTCAGTGTTGATAGTCTTCCTTTCAGTTCATTCTTGCTGCTGAAAAGTCCCTAAACAGGCCACTTTCTTCAGAGTCTTGGTGTGCCCTGTTTAATCTTTTCAGTGAAAGGAGCTAATCTGAGAAAACAACTTTGAACTTCCAGAAGTGGTTATTGATCCTGCCCTGACACACACACACACACACAGGAATAAACTCTACCATCTCTGTCACTGTCTCTGACCATTTGACCACCTTTCTCAGACAGGTTTAGGTGCTTAATATATGCTTCAATAGGAACCACCCCCCCCAGTCATGCTATCAAAAAATCATATTGACAGGAAAAATTATAACTCTTGCCCTACTTAGAACTGCAAAGTCCATGAACTCAAAAATCTCTGCTAACTTCTTTACCTTTGAATCACCAGTGCCTATTCAGTTCATATATTTGAGTAAATATTTGAATCTCAGAGGGAAGAAAAGTAATAAAAGAAAAAAGATGAGAGAATAATTTCAATAAGAAATACAAGATTGCTTATTTGGTATAAAATAGCCCTTTTATCTTTTTTGGCTCAGTTTATTCTCATTAATAACATTACTAATAGTACTTACAATGCAGAGAATATAATGTAAATATTAGGCTGAAATTTCAAAGATCCAAGACCTGAGCAACACTGCAGTGGTAATATCAATGAGTTGATTTTGTGTCCCTGACTGATTCTCTCATTCTTCTGGACTTCAATTTCCCCAACTGAAGCACTGAATAAAGTTGGATTCAACTAGTGCTTATGACTGGTATTGAATCAGTTTCCTGAGGCTGCTGTAAAAAGTACCAAAAGCAAACTGGCTTAAAAGAACAGAAATGCATTCTATTACTGAAGGCCAGAATTCTTAAATCAGTATCTGAGTGAAAATCAAGGTGTCATCAGGGTGTGCTTCCTGGGGAGAATTCATTCCTTGCCCCTCCAGGCTTCTGGTGGGTGTTGACACTTCTTGAATGCATCATGCCAGACTTCATAACCAGCCTCTTCAAAACTCTGTACTCCACCTACAAGTCTCCTTCTCCTCTGAGCCAAGTCTCCCTTTACCTCTTAGAAGAATACATGTATTGGTTTTTGGGACCCACCTGGAAACTCTAGGAAAATCTCCCCATGTCTGCAAAGAAACTTTTTCAAAATTAAGTCTGCATTTACAGATTCCAGGAATTAAGACCTATTATCCTTGGGGATAGTGAACCTATCACAGTGGAGTTATTTATTACTGATGCAGCTACTGCTACATCATTGCTACTACTTGCAGTATTAGAAACCCTTCTCTAAATAAAGTATTATAAAGAAAACTTGTATATTAAATACGCACAAAGGCAGAACAGTTCTGTTTGAAGCAAAGATAGTTATGGTCAATTATTCTCAATCCTTCTTCCTCTGTTCTGCTTCACCTTCTCCACAGTTGAACTTGAACCCCTATGATCCTCAAGATAAGTTTGGAAATTACTAAATTGGACTATCTTCAAGTTCTTTATAGAAACTGAAATTATATAACGTGTCAGCATAATCATTTAATTTATAAGGAAACAGTTAAAAAAATTCTGGCAACGAGCAGTAGTCACTGAAGTTTTTAAAGAAATCTATCTATTCAAATATAAATAAGTCAATTTAGAAGAATATCATTCTACTATCTATTACTTGTGTTATTTAATTTATAATTATACCATATAAGCTATGTAAGAAATAAAATATTAAATGGATATTATTAATAAATATTGGGCTGGGGATATAGCTCAGTTGGTAGAGGGCCTGCCTTGCAAGCACAAGGCCCTAGGTTCAATCCCCAGCACCACAAAAAAAAAATTAAAAAAAAATAAATATTAATATTTATAATTAATATTATAATGTACCAAATATAATGTATCCAAAATGTTAAATGGATATTAATAAACATTAATTTATTAAATTAAATTATCCATAAATTATCTAGTTCAAAGCCTTAATATAGTGATATTCTACTTGTTAGTAGAAAAATGTATATAAAAGCATACAAATATTTTATTTATCACATAATTTGTAAATTTCCTATTGGTTTGATATTAGGACTTAAATTTATTGTTGAAGACTATTACTAAAATTTTATGTGCTCAACTATAATGTTTCACCTATTATTTTGCCCTTGATAGTAAATCTATGTAGGTCCGCAATTGCCAGCACCCAGCTTTCTGCCTTTCAATAAGAGACATTCAAAAACCAATGGCTAAATTAATGATTTCACTTAAAGATAATAACTATTATCTTCTGGTACATATGTGGCTTAATTTTAATGCATTTGGTATTTTCATGCTACTAAAATTTATTTAGGTGATTGTGTGGTAAAATCCCAACATTTTTTTTCCAAATAGAAAATATTTCCAATATCATTTTCTAACTGATTATTGAAATCTCCAGTGTTGAATAATTCCCATTGTATAATAGTCTACATGTTTGTATATAATCAAATGTATTTCTTGATGTTGTGTACTTTCTACACTACCTCATTTGTTTTATGTAGATGAATATCACACAAACCATCTAAAAATTAAAATAGTGATACTAATTGCAATTGTAGAGACTCAATGAAGAAAATCTTAACACACATAGATTTTCAACTTTTTATGTCTACTTTCAGGATATCCTGGTGATACAGACAGGCATTTGAGAAGATTTGTGACTAATTTCTTTCCTCAACTTATAAAATTGCTTTTTTTGGCTTTTAAGCCTTCATTTTATTTATAGTGTATTTGTTTTAAGCAAAAAGCATGTAAATTATTAAAAGAGCTAAATCTTCAATATTTATCAAAAAACAAAGAAAATGCATGATAATTAAACTCAGAAAAATTTTATGCTTTAAAAACAGAACAACTTGCAGGGTATAGCTATTCATTTTACTGACTGACAAATAATGAGTGTCCAGGCAATATTTGTAAAATACATTAAATAATACTAAAGTTTAATATTTGTTGTATAATCACATACTTTTTGATAGCATTTATCTTACCACCTTTCTATCTGTATTTTTGTATTTCAGTAATGCCTGAAATTGAGAGCTATATAAAGGTGAAATATGAATCTCTACAAAGATTGTATTAACAAGTTAAATACAAACCTACAGCCAAGATAAGATTAGCCATGTGTCCAGGAAGTCATAGGAAGTTTTCAGGAGCCATGGGCTTTTGCATAATGAGAGTTTCCAAAGTAGAGTGAAAAAAAAGTATTACCGTCCAATATACATGCATTTTATTCTTATTGTACATTGTAGTTATAGGAAATGCATTAATGTCACCTAGTGAGTAATTAAACAGTTTTAAAGATTACATTCTAGAAGTGAAAAAAAATTTTCAAAATATGAAAAAAAACAGTTTCAAAATTTTTACTTACTATAAAAGTAGGAACTTTTCAGAATAAAGAGGTTAAGATTATAGATCAAGTATTATTATCTGCTGCAACTATTTCTGGTATACATTGACACCTGGAAGTAACATGAGAGAATGACAGGATTCCTCTATCATCATGAATTTCGTATAAGTTAAATTATTAAATCAATACAGATTGGTAGAGTCTAGCAAGATAAAAGGCATTCCCTATTCAAGGAAAGAAGAATGCATGACTATAGTTGAGTTGATTTGACTATAGTTGAGTTGACTATAGTTGACTATAGTTGAGTTGCTACCAATAAAATATTGAAAGCAGAATATTTGCTATCTGGAATGGAAATTATCAACAACCAAGTCAGAAAGACTATAATTGGCAGTAATTCTCTGCCATTTTCATGAAGTGGGTGGGTGTGGTCCTGACACTCACTGTCCTTGAGAGGAGCAGAAATTTACGTTACAGTAGACACACCCAGATATAATAGCCTGATGTCCTTAGACATTGGTATCATGCAACTAATTTCCTCACTTCAAATTCCTTCCTTACAAAGTCGTTTTCTAAAAATCATCTAACTTCCCTTATAAATTCTTCTTCAAGGATATAAGGCACATGATATGCTAAGTATGTTGATACATTTTCCTTGTCAGAATTTCTTTGCAAATTAATGTTGTCAATATAATTTATATATTCCTTTTTTCTTTTTAATATTTTGTTAGATTTTCTTTATCTTTTTAATACATATCATGACAGGAGTTAGATAAATTCTAAAACACATTAATGACAATTTTCTTGGTTTTAACGAACCCCAGGAATGTAATGTAACTCTGTGACCATTGCATGGTGACATTCCTTTACATTTTTTCCAAATATCACCATTATACATGTTTAAATTAATTTTTATTGAGTAGTACATTTCTTTATTAACATTTTGCTTTAGTATGATAATCTTAAAAAATTGGTAGTCATTGATACTGATGGAAAATCTTGATAAATAAAGGTTGTATAAATTGTTAAATAAAAATCATGTACAGAAATTATGCTGAGGCAGTTTGAAAATATATGAAAATTCTTTGACACTTCTTCCATTAAGAAGGAACTACATATCCTTCTTTCACCAATCTGAGAAAGATAGTCACCCACAGAGTAGCAACAGAAGTAATACCCTGTGATTTCCAAGACTAGGTCAGAGGCCACCTTGGAGCATTCCCAGAGATTTTCTGGAGAAGGAGACTTTCAAGACCAGGGCAGAGGCTGCAAGGTGTCCTCTAACCTACTCTTGGAAATCACATGGTACTATTTCTTAGTGTTTCATGACCTTTAAATAATATTAATTTTAATTATTTAAGAGAATTCTATATGTAAGAATTTCTTTGCATTCAAGAAATAAAAGTTGTATTGACACAAAATAATTAGACATATATATAGGGTATGTTTGATAATTTCATAATATATATAATTTGTAGTGATAAAACCAGGGTAATTAGCATTTCCATCCAAATATTTATTATTTTTTGGTGTTGGCAGCCTTTAAATCATAGCTCAGACTATACACAATGGAGTTCTACTTCATAAAGAAGGATGAACTTATGTCATTTGTTGTTAAATAAATAGAACTGGAGAACATCATTCTAAATGAAGTAAGCAAACCCAGAAAGGCAAGGGTCAAATGTTTTCTCTTATGTGTAAGCTAGAGAGAAAGAAAGGAGTAAAAACTGGGGATCTCCTGAAAATAAGGAGAGCTGTAGGATAGCAGCACAGCAGGGGCTAAAGGGGAGGGAAGAGAGAAGGAAAGAGGAAGAACTGGGGAATGATTTTGGTCAAATTATTCAATATGCACATATGAATATATCACAGATTATTCCAATGATATATGTATATATAGAAGAATAATCCACTGAATAATAAAAATAACTAGAAATAAGACCAATAGAATAGAGGAAAGGGATAAGAGGGAGGGAAAGGGGAAATACTGGGGATTGAAATGAAGAAAACTATTTTATATTCGTTTTTCAATATGTCAAAATAAACCCCACTATATTGTATAACTATAATGCTCTAATAAATAAAAATATTTTGAAAATTGTGCACCTGATAAATGGAGTATTTTGTTTATTAGAGACATATTTTGAGTGTAGTTTTGGTATGTATTTGTTTTGCTCTTCAAATATACCAGCATTATTTTACACATAGATGGTTTGCATCTGACTAAAGATGTTTCAGAAGTGTAATTCTGCATTATTTGCTATTTTCTGATAACTGTGTCTGGCTGGAATTGTGTAGTTCTATATTATGAGTAACAATGAATTTTCAAAATATATATTAAATGCATTTTTTAAAAAAATTTTTCATATTTTTATTGGTGTATTATAATTGTGGTGGAATTTGTTATTATGTAGTGTTTTTCCTTTCCTGCCCCTCATCCCTCCTGCTGATTCCTTTCTTCTATGATACTGATCTCCTTTAAATTTCCAGGAGATGGTCCACCCAAATTTCTTTTCTTTTTTCTTCTCTAGCTTCCACACATAGAGAGAAAATAAATAGCCTTTGACTTTCTGAATTTGACTTTTTTCACTTAACATTCTCAAGTTTCATCTATTTTCCTGCAAATGACATGAGTTCATGCTTCAGTCATAGCTGAATATGTTCAGTTGTAGCTGAATATAAGTCCATGGTCTATATATACCACATTTCTTTATCCATTCATCTGCTAATACATATCTAGGCTGGTTCCATTGTTTGACTATTGTGAATTGTATTGCAATATACACAGGTATACCACTATAGTAGACTCTCTTTAAATATTTAGAATAAATACCAAGAAGTAGTATAACTAGGTCACATGGTGATTCTATTCCTAGTCTTGTGAGGAAACTCCATGCAGATTTCCATAATGGTTGTACTATTTTACAATCCCACCACGAGTGTAAAAGTGTTCCTTTTCCCCCATATCCCTAGCATTTATTGTTTGTGTCCTTGATGACTGTCATTCTCATTGAAGTGAGATGAAATCTCAGTGTACTTTTGATTTATACTTTCTTAATGCTAAGCATGTTTACTATTTTTTATACATTTGTTTACCATACTTATTTTTTCTTTTGAAAAATACCTACTTATTTCATAATTTACTTAGCTTTTCCATCACTGTGACCAAAACATCAAGGAACAAATGAGGGGAGGAAAAGTTTTTTGTGGGTTCATGGTTTCAGAGATCTCAGTTCATAGAAAGCTGACCCAATTGCTCAGGCCCACAGTGAGGCAGTACACAAAGGGGAAAGGACTCAGTGCGAAAAAACTGCTGATCTCATGGCAGGGTCAGGAAGAGAGAGCAAATGAAAGGGCCCTTAGGGAAGATGCACCCTTTCAGGGCATACCTCCAGTGATTTACCTCTTCCAGTCATGCCCCACCAGCCTATGGTTACCAACCCCTCAGTCCATTCAAACCAGAATGATTTATTAGATTACAACTCTTAGAATCCAATAGTTTCACCTATAAATTTTCTCTCATCAACAATTTTTTGGAGAAACACCTCATATCCAAAATATAACAGTTTGTTTGGTCGTTTATTAATTGGGTTATTTAGATTTTTAGTGTTTTCTTGACCTCTTTATATATTCTGGATATTAACCCTTAATCAGAAGAGTAGCTAGCAAACATTTTCTCTCATTCTGTAGGCTCTTTCTTCACTTTTTTGTTTACTGAGCTTTTTAATTTGATGTCATTCTCCTTATTAATTGTAGTATTTTTAACTTACCTTTAGGAATCTGATTGAGGACGTCATTGTGGGCAATTACATGTTGAAGTTTTCTTCTAGTAGTTGCATAGTTTCTGATCTAATTCGTAGGTCTTAGATCCATTTTGTATGATTTTTATTGTGCAGGGTGAGAAAAAATATCGAATTTCATTCTTGCACACATGGAAAACCAGTTTTCCAAGCACCATTTGTTTAAAAGTTCCCGTTCTCCACATATGCTTTTGGCACCTTTGCCAACAATCAAATGACTTGTCTGAGTGGATTTGCCTTGATGTCTTCTATTCTGTATCCTTGGTCTAAGTGTCCATTTTTATGCCAATACCATCCTGATGTTGTTGCTATATTTCTGTAAAATTTAAGGACAGGTATGGTGATGCCTCCAGCGTTACTTTTTGGTCAATATATATTTAGAATTGTTTTGGCCATTCTGGCCAAATACATTTTAGAACTCTTTTTTTCTAGTTCTGTGGCAAATGTCATGATAATTTGATGAGGATCATATCAAATCTATCAATTGCTTTGGGTAATAAAATGATTTTTAATGATATTAATTTTAACTGTGCACGAGCATAGTAGGTGTTTCCATCTTCTAAGGTCTTCTTTAATTTATTTCTTCAATGTTTTATAATTTTCATTGGGAAAGTCCTTCATCTTCTTAGTTAGATTTATTCTGAAGTTTGTTGTTTTGGGTATTGAGGTTGTTCTAAATGGAGGAGTTTTATTCATTTCTTTCTTGGCAAATTCATTATTGGAGTCTACAAAAGCTATTGAATTTTGGATGTTGATATAGTATCTTGTTACTTTTTTTTTTTTTTTTTTTTTGCAGTGCTGAGGATTGAACCAGGGCCTTGTGCTTGCAAGGCAAGCACTCTACCAACTAAGCTATTTACCCAGCCCTTATCTTATTACTTTGATGAATTTGTTTTTCAGATTTACAGGTCCTCTAGTGGAATTTTCTGAGTCCTCTATGATAAAATCATGTCACCAGCAAACAACAATAATTTAACTTCTTATTTTCCTATTTGTATCCCTTTAATTTCCTTCTCTTGTCTAATTGCTTTGGCTAGTGTTTCAAAGTCTATATTGAATAGGGGTGGTTAGAGTGGATATCATTGTCTTTCTTCTTACTGTAGAGGAAATGCTTTTAGCTTTTTTCTTTCTATTCAGTATGATGTTGACCTTGGGTTTGTCATAAATAGACTTTATGATGTGTTTTTAAAATTTTTAACATATTTATTTTTAATTTTAGTTCATTGTACACAAATGGAGTACAACTATCATTTTTTTCTGGTTGTTCACAAAGTAGAAAAATACAATTTGCATATTCATACATATACATAGGGTAAAGATGTTTGTCTCATTCTATTATCTTTCCTTCCCCCCTCTCCCCACCACTCATTTTCCTCTATACAATCCATCCTTCTCCACTCTTCCTGTACCTCCCCCCACTCCCACTATGTGTCATCAACCACTTATAAGAGAAATCATTCATCCTTTCATTTTGTGGGATTGGCTTATTTCACTTAACATGATCTCCAATTCCATCCATGTACCTGCAAATGTCATAATTTTATTATTTTTTATGGCTGAATAATATTCCATTGTGTATATATACCACAGTTTCTTTATCCATTCATCAGTTGAAGGGCATGAAGGGCATCTAGTTTGGTTCCACAATCTAGTTATAGTGAATTGGGCTGCTATAAACATTGATGTGGCTGCATAACTATAGTATGCTGATTTTTAGTCCTTTGTGTATAGGCCAAGGAGTGAGATAGCTGGGTCAAATGGTGATTCCATTCTGAGTTTTCTCAGGAATCTCCTTACTGCTTTCCAGAGTGGCTGCACCAATCTGCAACCCTACCAGCAATGTGTGAGTGCACCTTTTTCCCCACATCCTTGCCAACACCTATTGTTGCTTGTATTCTTGATAATAGACATTCTAATTGGGGTGAGATGACATCTTAAGTTAGTTTTGATTTGCATTTCTCTTATTACTAGAAATGTTGAACATTTTTTCATTTATCTGTTGATTGCTTATAGATCCTCTTCTGTAAAGTGCCTGCTCAGTTCCTTAGCCCATTTATTGACTGGATTATTTGTATTCTTGGTGTAAAGTTTTTTTAGTTCTTTATATACTCTGGAGATTAGTGTTCTATCTGACATGTGTATGGCAAAGATTTTCTCCCTACTCTGTAGGCTCTCTCTTCACATTGCTGATTGTTTCCCTTGCTGAGAAAAAGTTTTTTAGTTTGAACATATCCCAATTATTGATTCCTGCTTTTATTTCTTGTGCTTTGGGTGTCATGTTAAGGAAAGCTGGTCCTGAGCCAACATGATGAAGATTTGGACCTACTTTTTCTTCTATTAAGTGAAAGATCTCTGGTCTAATTCCTAGGTCCTTGATCCATTTTGAGTTGAGTTTTTTTACAGGGTGAGAGAAATGGGTTTAGTTTCATTTTGCTGCATATGGATTTCCAGCTTTCCCAGCACCATTTGTTGAACAGGCTATCTTTTCTCCATTGTACGTTTTTGGCTCCTTTGTCAAGTATGAGATAATTGTTTTTATGTGGGTTTTTCTCTGTGTTCTCTATTCTGCACCATTGGTCTACCTGCCTATTTTGGTACCAATACCATGCTGTTTTTGTTATTATTGTTCTTCAGTATAGTTGAAGATCTGATATTGTGGTTGCTTTGCTCTCCTTGCTAAGAGTTGCTTTAGCTATTCTGGGTCTCTTATTCCTCCAAATGAATTTCATGATTGCTAGCTCCATGCAATGAATTTTCCTCTTAGTACTGCTTTCATCATGTCCCAGAGATTTTGATATGCTGTGGTGTTGTTCTTGTTTACCTCTATGAATTTTTTTTATTTCCCCTGTGATGTCTTTTGTCATCCATACTTCATTCAATAGTTCATTATTTAATCTCCAGGTGTTGGAGTAATTTCTGTTTTTTATTTTATCATTGATTTCTAATTTCATTCCATTATGATCTGACAGAATGCAAGGTATTATCTCTATCTTTTTGTATTTGCAAAGAGTGGCTTTGTGGCATAACATATGGTCTATTTTAGAGAATGACACATGTTCTGCTGAGAAGAAAGTATATTCACTTATTGTTGGATGGACTCTATATATGTCTGTTAAGTCTAAATTATTGATTGTATTTTTGATATCTATGGTTTCTTTAATCAATTTTTGTTTGGAAGATCTGTCCAATAGTGAAAGAGGTGTATTAAAGTCACCTAGTATTACTACGTTGTGGTCTATATTCCTGGAATTGATAAGTATTTGTTTAAAATACATGGATGCACTGTCATTTGGGGTATAAATATTTATGATCGTTATGTGTTGCTGATTTATGCTTCCCTTAAGCAGTATGAAATGGCCTTCTTTATCCCTTCTGACTAACTTTGGCTTGAAGTCTGCTTTATCTGAAAAGAGAATGGAAACCCCCTCTTTTTTACTGAGTCCCTGTGCATGGTATGTTTTTTTCCCATTCTTCACATTCAGTCTGTGGTTGTCCTTTTTTATGAGATGAGTCTCTTGAAGGCAGCATATTATTGGGTCTTTCTTTTTAATCCAATCTGCCAGTCTATGTCTTTTGATTGCTGAGCTTAGGCTGTTAACATTCAGGGTTATAATTGAGATATGACTTGCATTCCCAGTCATTTTGACTTATTTTTGACTTTTAACTTGACTTGGTTTCTCCTTTAGTTGGCTATTCCTTTAGGGTAACTCCTCCCTTTGCAGGATTACATTGTTGTTTTTCATTTCTTCCTCTTGGAATATTTTGCTAACACTGTTCTCTAGTGCAGGCTTTCTATTTGTGATTTCCTTTAGCTTTTGTTTATCATGAAAGGATTTCATTTCATCAGCAAATCTAAAGGTAAGTTTTGCTGGGTATAAGATTCTTGGTTGGCATCCATTTTCTTTCAGAGCTTGAAATATGTTGTTCCAGGCACTTCTTGCTTTTAGGATCTGGACTGAGAGATCTGCTGATATCTGTATTGGTTTCCCCCCTTGTGTAATCCGATGCTTTTCTCTCGCAGCCTTTAAAATTCTATCTTTATTTGGTATGTTAGGTATTTTCATTATAATGTGCTTCAGTGTGGATCTGTTGTAATTTTGTGTGTTTGGTGTCCTGTAAGCCTCATGTATTTGATTTGCCATCTCATTCATCAAATTTGGGAAATTTTCTGATTTTTTCATTGAACAGATTAGTCATTCCTTTGGTTTGTATCTCTGTGCCTTCCTCAATCCCAATAATTCTTAAATTTGGTCTTCTCATGATGTCCCATACTTCTTGGAGGTTCCCTTCATGATTTTTTACCATCTTCTATGTTTATTTGACTTTTTTTTCAAGATTAAATATTTTGTCTTCATTGTCTGAGGTCTGTCTTCCAAGTGATCTAGCCTGTTGGTTATGCTTTCTATTGTGTTTTTAATTTGGTTTATTGTTTCCTTCATTTCAAGGATTTCTGTTTTTTTTTTTTCATTATCTCTTTATTGAAATGATTTTTTTGCTTCCTGCAATTGCTCTTTTAGCTGATTATTCATTGCCTGCATTTGTTCTCTCATCACATTGTTCGCTTCTTGGATCATTTTAATTATGTACATTCTGAACTCTCTTTCTGACATTCTTTCTACCATGTTGTCATTGGGTTCTATTGATATTGCATCTAGGTTTGTTTGGGACTCTTTCTTCCCTTGTTTTCTCATGTTACTCATGTATCTTCCCCTCCAACAGGGCAAATCAGAAGTATTACAGTTTCCCTTTAAAGACTTATCATGTCCCTACAGTTTTCAATACCTCACCTTGAAGAGAGTAATATTAGCAACACACCATATAAACAATATGCATTCTTAATCCATACAGACCCTATTTAGATATTAATTGTTGTCATAATATATAGAGATGAGTTCACATTATTATCTACAGCATAACCAATAGGTTTGTAATAAGGACCACAATTTCAAATGGTGGAAAAAGATGAAGAGGAGGGGTGTAGAATATAACATTAATGAAATAGGAAATGAGTCTATAGAGGTGCGATGTCCTAGGAATAGTGAAAGTGGGATTAAAAGAAATAGGTTGTCAACATGAGAAAAGAGAGAGTCTCCAAGGAAACAGATAAATAAGAGGATGATAGACTGATAAGAATATTAGTAAAAGAAAAAAGTAGGAATATAGTAGGTATAATAGGAATAATTGTAATAATACTATTTAAAAACAGGTCTGCAATAAAATTATACTGTACTGTTCAAACCTCCTATTTTTCAGTAGTCTGTTGCCTGAGAGTTGCTTGATAATGCAGTGTCCCAAGAAGGGGACTGTCCCAGTGCCTCCAGGTCTGGAATAATCAATGCTTGTGGGGAAAGGCAACCTGGTTTGAGAGATGGTCAGTTGCAGTGTGGGTGCAGGCCTGGGCACTAGACCAGGGATAGGGTGCAGTTCTGTGGTTAGTACTGGAGATGGTGGGCCTGGTGTCTGGGGGGGGGCCTGTCCCCAGCAGGTTTGTGCTCTGCCTGGGGAGAAGTCTGGGCAGCTGGGACCTCTGGGCTCCCACCTGGACATGGATCTCAGATTTTATGATGTTGAGGAAACTTTCTTCTATTCTTAGTTTCCTCAACGTGTTTGAATGAATGGGGCTGAATTTTATCAAAGGTTTTTTTCTGCATCTACTGAGATGATCATTTGATTTTTCTCCTGAATTCTATTTATTTACATTTACATTTATTGGTTTTCATACAGTAACCAATCTTGAATGGAACCAACTTAATTGTAGTATACAATCTTCTTAATGTAATTTGAATGTGGCTTTATAATATTTTATTAAGAATTTTTGCATCTATGTTCCTCAGGGGTATTGCTTTTAGTTATCTTTCCTTGTTGTGTCTTTAAATAGTTATGGTATTATGGTAATATTGGCTTCGTGTAATGAACTTGAGTGTTCCCTCCCTTTCTAGTTTATAAAATAATTTGAGAGTTGATGCTAGTTCTTCTTTGAAGGTCCCATAGAACTCAGTTAAGAATCAATCTGGTCCTGGACTTTTTTTGTTGAAAGACATTCATTACTGTTTCCATTTCATTATTTGACATGGGTCTGTTTAGGTTTCCTGTATCCTCTTTGTTTAATTTGAGTAAATCATATGTGTATAGAAATTTATCAAGATCTTCTAGATGTTTCAACTCCTTCGAATATAAGGTTTTGGAAGATTCCCTAATGACTCTCTGGATTTCAGAAAATTCTTTTTTGATATTACTTTTTTATCTGTAATATTGTTAATTTAGATCTTCTCTCATTCTTTTGAATTGCTTCACTACAGGTTTATAAATCTTGCTTGTCTTTTCAAAGAACCAACTCTCTTTGCATTGATCCTTTGTAATCACTCATTTTACTTTCATTAATTTCAGTTCTGATTTAATTATTTGTTATCTTCTGTTTTTAAAATAAATTTGCTCCTTTTTTTCAGCATCACATGGTATAGCTTTGAATTTTTTATTTGGGATCTGTCTGGGGTTTTTTTTGTTGTTTGTTTGTTTTGTTTTGTTTCGTGTTTATAATGTGGGCACTTCATACTATAAAATTTCCCTTAGTACCATGTTCAGAGTGTCTGAGAAATTTTGGTATGCTATATCACTGTTATTGTTTGATTCTAGGAATTTTCTTATTTTTCTTGTCATTTCTTCAATTATCCATACTTCATTTAAAAGAATATTTTTCAACCTTCATGTGTTTATGTAATTTCTATATGCGTTCATGCCATTGATGTTTTATTTTAATTTAAATTCATTATGATCTGATAAGCTGGAAGGAATGATATTATATTTTGTATTTATTAAGACTTGCTTTTATTTTTCTTGAGGCTATTGTGAATGGGGTAGTTTTCCTAATTTCTCTTTCAGAGTTCATCACTTATGAATAGAAATGAATTAGATATATGAGTGTTGATTTTGTATCCTGATACTTTGCTGCATTCATTTATTAGTTCTGGATGTTTTCTGGTGGAATTTTTTGATCCTCTAAATATAGAATCATTCATAAGCAAATAGTGATAGTTTGAGTTCTTCTTTTCCTATTCATAATCCTTTAATTGCTTTGATCTGTCTAATTGTTCTGGCTAGAATTTTAAGGACTAAGTTGAATAGAAGTGGTAGAAGAGGGCATCACTGTCTTGTTCCAGTTTTTAAAGGGAATGATTTCAATTTTTTCACCATTTAGAATGATGTTGGCCTTGGACTTAGCATAGATAGCCTTTATAATGTTCAGGAATATTCCTACTATCCCTATCTTTTCTAGTGTTTTGAACATGAAGGGGTACTGTATTTTATCAAATGCTTTTTCTGCATCTATTGAAGTGATCCTATGATTCTAAATTTTAAGTCTATTGATGTGATGAATTGCATTTATTGATTTCCAGATGTTGAAATAAACTTGCATCCCTGGGATGAAACACAATTGATCATGGTGCACTATCTTTTTAATATGTGTTTATATGCAATTTGCCAGAATTTTGTTAAGAACTTTTGCATCTATGTTCATCAGGGTATTGGGCTGAGGTTTTCTTTCCTCAATGTGTCTTTGTCTGGTTTTGGTATCAGAGTGATACTAACCTCATAGAATGAGTTTGCAAGGGTTCCCTTCTTTTCTATTTCATGGAATACTTTGGGGAGTATTGGTATTAGTTCTTGTTTGAAGGTCTTGTAGAACTCATCTGAGAATCCATCTGGTCCTGGGCTTTTCTTGGTTGGTAGACTTTTGATGGCATCTTCTATTTCTTTGCTTGAAATTGATCTATTTAAATTGTGTACATCTTTCACATTCAGTTTGAGTGGATCATCTGTCTCTAGAAATTTGTTGATGTCTTTGAGATTTTCTATTGTGTTGGAGTATAGGTTTTCAAAATAGCTTCTAATTATATTTTGTATTTCAATAGTGTCCATTGTGATATTTCCTTTTTATTACAAATATTAGTAATTTGAGTTTTATCTCTTCTTCTTTTTGTTAGTGTGGCTAAGGGTTTATCAATTTTGTTTACTTTTTCAAGGAACCAACTTTATGTTTCATCAATTTTTTCAATTGTTTCTTCTGTTTCAATTTCATTGATTTCAGTTCAATTTTATTTTAATTATTTTCTGTCTTCTACTATTTTGATGTTGATCTGTTCTTTTTCTTGGGCTTTGGAATGCATTATTAGGTCATTTATTTATTAATTTTTTTTCTTTTAATGAATGAGTTCAATGCAATGAACTTTCCTCAGTACTGCTTTCAGAGTGTCCCAGAGATTTTGATATGTTGTATCATTGTTCTTGTTTATCTCTAAGAAATTTTTTGTCTCCTCCCTGATGTCTTCTACTATCCATGCATCATTCAATAGCATATCATTTAGTCTCCCAGTGTTGGAGTAGTTTCTATTTTCATTTTATCATTTCTATCTATCTATTTTCATTTTATCACCTAATTTTTAGAAATTATGATCTGATAGAAAGTAGGGTAGCTTTTTGTATTTGCTAAGAATTGCTTTGTGACATGGCATATGGTCTATTTTAGAGCATTATCCATGTACTGCTGAGAAAAAAGTGTATTCTCTTGTTGATGGATGAAAAGTTCTATACTTGTCTGTTAAGTCTAAATTATTGATTGCATTATTGAATTCTGTGTGTTTTTTGTTCAGTTTTTGTTTGGAAGATCTATCCAGTGGTGAGAGAGGTGTGTTAACATCACCCAGTATTATTGTGTTGTGGTCTATTTCATTCCTGAAATTGAAAATGGTTTGTTTGATGTACACAGATGCTCCATTGTTTGGGGCATTAATATTTATGATTGTTATGGCTTGCTTATTTATTATTCCCTTAAGCAGTATGAAATAACCTTCTTTATCCCCTCTAACTTTAGCTTGAAGTCCACTTTATCTGATATGAGGACGGAAACCCTGCTGTTTTATGGAGTCTATGTTCATGATATCTTTTTCCTCATCCTTTTACTTTCAGTCTGTGTATGTCTTTTTCCATGAGATGAGTCTCTTGAAGGCAGTATATTGTTGCGTCTATTTTTATAATCCAATCTTCCAGTCTATGTCTTTTGATTAATGAGGTTAATTCTTTAATATTCAGGGTTATTATTGAGATCTGATTTGTATTCCAGGTCATTTTGACTTATTTTTTAACTTGACTTAGTTTCTCTTTTGATAGGCTTTTCCTTTAGTGTAGTTCCTCCCTTTGCTGACTTTCATTGTTGCTTTTCATTTCAACCTCATGGAATATTTTGCTGAGAATGTTCTGTAGTGCAGGCTTTCTACTTGTAAATTCTTTTAACTTTTTTTGTCCTGTAAGATTTTTATTTCATCATCAAATATGAAGCTTAGTTTTGCTGGATGTAAGATTCTTGGTTGGCATGCATTTCTTTCAGAGCTTGGTATATATTTTTCCAGGACTTCCTAGTTTTTAGGGTGGGAGTTGATAAATCTGCTGATATCTGAATCTGTAGTCTGATTCTTTTCTCTTGAGGGCTTTAAAATTCTCTCCTTATTTTGCATGCTGGGCATTTTCATTATAATGTACCTTGCTGTGGATCTGTTGTAATTTTGTACATTTGGTGTCCTATAAGTCTCTTTTACTTGATTTCCCATTTCCCAAATTTTGGGAAATTTTCTGAGATTATTTCATTGAATAGATTGTTCATTCCTTTGGTTTGTATCTCTGTGCCTTCCTCTGTCCCAATAACTCTTATATTTGTCTTTTCATGTTATCCCATAATTCTTGGAGGTTCTGTTCATGATTTCTTACCATCTTCTCTGTGTGATCAACTTTATTTTCAAGATTAAATATTTTGTCTTCATTGTCTGAGATCTGTCTTCCAAGTGATCTAGCCTGTAGGTGATACTTTCTATTAAGTTTTTAATTTGATTCATTGTTTCCTTATATCAAGGATTTCTTTTTTTTTTTCAGAATCTCTGTACCTTTATTGAAGTAATCTTTTGCTTCCTGCATTTACTCTTTTAACTCTTTATTGAAGTGATCTTTTTGTTGCCTATATTTGCTCTTTTATATCATTCACAGATCATTTCAATTATATACATTCTGAACTCCTTTTCTGACATATCTTCTACCGTGCTGTCAATTAATTCTATTAATATAGCATGTTGGTTTGTTTGGGGTGCTTTCTTCCATTGTTTTTCCACAATGTTCATATGTCTTCCCTTCTAGTAGTGTAGATTCAAGGTATTACAGTTTCCACTCCATAGATATATAAAGTTCCTGCAGGCTTCCAATACCTTGACTTTAAGGGAAAGATCAATATTAATAGCACCCAATGCAAATAATATGCAGCTTTAACCAAATAGCCCCTATTAAGGCATTAACGGTCTTGTTGCAATAAACAGAAATGATGTGTTCAATTATTTTCTTCAATATAAACAATAGGTTTGCAATAAGGTCTCCAATTTCTAATAGTGGATAAACAGAATGGGAGAGGGGTGTAGAATGTGCTGTTAATAAAGTAGGAAGTGAGAATATACAGTTATTAGAACATAGGAAGAGTGAAAGGGGAATTAAAAGAAGTTGGTTGTTAACAGAAGAAATAAAGAGACTCTGAGGAAACAAATAAGAGGAGAATAGAGAGAATGAGAAAAAAAGGAAAAAATGTAAAAAATAGAAAAGAATCTACAAAAAAACTGTAATGTACTATTCAAACCTCCCAGTTCTCAATAGCCTGATGCATAAAAACTAGTCGATTTCAAAGATGTTGGGGATATGAGAGCAGGAAATGAAAAAGGAAAAAAAAATAAAAAATAGGGGAAAAAAAGAATCTTGAAGGGAAATTGAATAACTGCTTCCATTGAAGTTCAGCATCTTCTCTGCCTCCCTTCTCTTTTGATAGGTGGGGTTGTCTGGAGTTTGCTGGTAACTCCACCCTCAGGATGATGAAGGTCACTAAGGTGGGAAGATTAGAGTTGGATGCTGGACTCCTGGAGGCAGGGTATAGAAATCGCCAGTCCCTCTGGAAGACTGCACCCCAGAATTCTCCTTTGGGGTCCACTTGTGTGACACAGGAGCCTGGTCTTAGTCCCTTCCATCACTTCTGGACCCCACAACTCCTGGTCTCTACTTTAGTCTCTAAATTGTAACTTTCCTGCCCCTGCCCTTTTGATTTCCCAATCAGGAACCTCTCTCCCTGGAGGTCCTGAGGGCTGAGCACCAGGACCTGTGCCACTGTCTCAGAAAGCTGTTCTGTTATGGGCAAATCAGGATGAGGTACTGAGAGCTGTGGGCCAACCACATAGCTGCAAGCACTGGGATGGGTTGATGGCTAGTGGGTGGTTGGGAGACTGGAGATTGAAGAGCCGGAGGGTCCTGTAAAATTGCCAAACTGAAGGGACCAGGTAATCGGTATGTGCTGTATTTAAGAGAAAGTCATGGACCAGGCTTATGTTGGGTTCTAGCAAGTGTTGTCCAAGTTGTCTCTGGGATTTTGGTGGGTGCTGGCCTGGTTGACTGGACAAACTAGGATCAAAATTCCCTCACACCCTTTTCCAACCTACCAACCACTTGCAATGCTCTCTCCTGCCTCTGCAGCAAGGTGGTGGCTATTATCACACCTAGCAGGGATATCTCAGATGTAACCAAGCCTGTATGGTCCTTGGTGATGATCTTTCAGGTCCTGGCTATTATCCCTAGATGGAAGCAACCATGACCCTGGTTGTTGGTGGCAGCAACAAATAACCCATAGGAACCTTAATAATGGGCTTCCGGTCTCTGGCAGGTGTCCCAAGATGGAAGCTGTCCCAACTAATGATGGCAGTGGCAGCAGCAGCGGAGCTAATATGAGATGGCAGTGCAGGTGTCCCAAAATGAATGCTGCCCTGTGTTCATAGATGAGAGCCTCATTGCAGTGCTTCCATGCAGGATGCAGCACTGGATCCTCAGGGGCGGGTACCCACCAGGGTCTTGATGTTATTTTCATTGAAATTTTCCTTTTATTTTCACAAGAGATAAAATCAGAAAATAGAAAGGACGTCAAATATTTTTTTCTAAAATACTAAAGCTCTTGGAAACAAAGAATGCAATTGTTGATCTAATGTGCGTACAATAGACTGGTTAATTATTAATTATAAAAATAAATAACCTGGAAGATAAAATCAAGAAAAGTACCTGAAATTCACAGATATGAAGAGTTCATAATTACGATGGAGAAATTAAGAAATGTGATAAATTAAGTTGAAAAGCCAAAAAAATTAGATCTCCTATTGGAATTCCAAAAGCAGTTTCCTTTAGGAACTGGGTAATGGCAATACTTGATGAAAACTAGGTTGAGAAATTGGGCAAATATATACATACATTTATATACATAATATTTTAAACTTAGGAGGACTTAGCAATGGTAGGAGATGTGTCAGAAAAGAAAGATACACAGAGAGTCATTTGGAGAAGAAAAAGTACCTGAAATTCCTTGGGGTTTGTTTGCTGGTTAAAAAAAAGTACTTTAAAAAGACATAAATGAACTATTCACTGTTGTCCTGTGCAGATCTATGCAGATAGTGGTGGACATGAAGAACAGGGTGGACTGTTTTGTGGGTATAGACTCCTGCTGACTGTAGGAGGAGGGCTGAATGACGACTGCTTACCTGAGTTTTTCACATTCTGCAATGCAAGCTGGACACTAGCAAAGGGCTCTCTTTTACCCAGATGAGTGAGGACCAGGAATCCTTCTTTAACCCAAGTAGTGGAAGTAACTAGCAATCCTTATATAAATTACATTAAGACAGTGTGGAAAGAGCACAAAGTTGAAAAAATAGAAAAATGAAAGAACAAAATCTCCAAAAGAAACCAATGTAGACACAGTCATTAAACATATGAGTAGCCCACATCAGTGAGGAAAGAATGGCTGAACTAAACATGTATATAAAGAAAAATGATTAAGATTTCTATGAACACTATATGCCAGATGATAAATTTCAGATGAGTTGAAAATTAATGTGGGAAAAAAAGAAAATGTTTTAAAACGTAAGCAAAGGATAATATTACATCAGTGTATGGAATATTCCCTAGGTAGGGTACAAAAAGCAAAAAGAAATTAGAGAAAAAAGTGCTGCAAATCAATAAGCAAATGAAACATTGGAAAAATGGGTAAGAGATATAAAGAGATTTTCTTAGTAGAAATAGGGGGCAATAAAATTGGAACAATTCGATGCTATTTTGCATTCAAAATATTAATGAAAATTAATGTCTGATAACACTTGGTGCTATTTTGTAAAACTAAGATGAAATGGGACCTTTTATAGCTTTGCTGATGAGAGTTAAATTGCTATACTTTGAAAATTAATTTGATAATACCAAGAAAAGTTGATTATGCACATATCCTTTGACCCAGCAAATCAACTTTGTGCATCTTCCTGTGAATAAAAAGGCAAAGAGAATGATAATTATTGCAGCCTCATTTACAATAGAAAACCATGAAAGTGATCTTACTCTGCTACCAAAAGTGTATTGAATTATTTATTTGTTTGATATAAAGTTACAAACTACTGCAAATAAATGGATCATACATGTATCACTATGAAAATATTTATAAGTCTAAGGTCAAGTGAATAAGAACATATATAATAAGAAATGTATGAATGTTAAAATGTATATTTCAAGTGTATGTTTAGAAATATATACACTAAATATATATTTAAAATATTAATGAAAGTACTATAATTATAATGTAACTGTAAGTGGAGTGTGTCAATATTGGGGTCTTTCTTATTCTAAAGAATTAAAAAGAAGAGAAAAGGCCAGTTTCACTTAAATCTATCACTATTTTTCTTTTTAATAAAAATTTTAGGAACAAATATTTTTGCAATTATTTAATCTGGATGATGCTTTGCACGTCTTACTCTTGTTCCTTTCTCTACATGTGATATCCTTTAATATTTTAAATAAAATCATTTTTAGAGGAAACATTAATCATTCAATTAGGAAGAAACTGCAGTTCAGTAATGATTTGCAATTTTGAGTGAACTTCACTTTAAATTAGTTAAATTGTATATTAACATAAAATTACTAACATCTCTAGGCAAGGTTCAGCTGTGGTTCAGTGAAAGAATATATGGGACATACTGACTGTGTGGTAAAGAAAGAGGTTCAGCTCTCTGCCTGTGTGAGGCAGAACTAAGCAGAGTGTCTTCTATCAATGACTAAATAGGTTAGTCAGATCCTGCTGGAGAACAGGATATGTTCTGCTATTCCTCAGAGGCAGGTTTATCTTGCCAGTGCCAAGGTTTAGATTCAAGAAGGAAGTCTAAAACAATACTAGAGTTCTGTTAAGGCCAAGAATTCCATTCAGTGTCTGCCAACAAATTGCTTTGCCAATGATTTGGGTGGACCCAAATCATGATAAAATGTACTTTGAAAATAATCATAAAATATACTTTGATTCCCACTCAGTTGTGCACAAGACTCCCCTAGGGGAAGAGGGATGATTGACAGAGAAATACTGGATATCCATCTTAAGGAAATATTTTAATATCATTAAAGTATTACCAATATTTCTATAGAAATATTACATGGGTAAACTCCTAGTCCCTATTCAGAAAAGTGTGATTACTACAGATTTTAACCTAAACACCTAAAAGCTTCATATGAAAATCCCCTAAAAATAGTCTCTAGAAAACATACATATTAACAATAAATTCACATGCACTGAGTTATCTTTAGTACTTGGCAAAACAGTGTTATTTGTATGTTTAATTTTTTTAAATTATTTTCCTTCTTTTTTTCTCCCAAGAAGTCAAACTATCTTCAGTAGAAACTATTTTCAATTGGGGATATTTATTGTTTGTATAGTTATACTTCCTAATTAGAATAATATTATCAGCTAATTAAATTCCCTTGGAAAACAAGGCTTACATTATTAGGAGACATATTTCCATAAATAGTTTTACCATTTCTATCACTTAGATAAATACTAAAAAGTTTTTCAAAACTCATCAGCAGTCCTGGGAAGTATTAGGCTTTGTATATATGCAAATTCTCTGGAGAATATTTGAAATGGTAAATAGGTTTGTGTTTGTTTTTTTGTTTTCTGTGTAGCATGTAGCAAATTGAAAACCAATGAATATTTAAGGAAGTGTTTTCTTATAGGTATAAAAGGAGTTGTGTAAATATTTTGTCTAAATATTTGTGTAAATATTTTTGGAGCAGAAAATAGATGGCACATGAATTGGGATCTGGCTTGTAGGGCCAGAGTGAAGAATCTTCCCTGGGGTAGGATACAAACAGGGACAGACTCTGCAGAAAGTGCCAGAAGTAAATCTGGTCAACAGTAAAACAAATACATGCAAAACTTTGCACAAGAAAATTTCAACACAGAACACAGCAATAGGTTAAGAGGCAAGCAGAGGATAGCAATAAGGAACTTGGAGACAAATGACATGTGGAAGATCTGATTAGTATTCAAGAGATCAAACTAAGAAGCCTTCAGAAGTGGGAAAAGGGAACTAATCCATATGGGGTGTGTCAGACACGAGAGTGGAGAGTATACATACATTGATCTATTTAATTCTTATTTATCTGAAATAGTTCCCATTTTATGAAAAAGGACACTAGATCATACAGGTTAATTATAGCTAGTACTCGGTATTCAAACCCTGGTGTGATTCCAAATTCTTTCTGTCTTCAACCAACTCCAAATAAAAATCATGTTACATTTAATTAGCATATGAATTAATAAGTTATCCTCAGGCTATGCAATTGAGAATGAATAAACATGAATAGTTTCGAATGATACAAATTTAAAATTGGTCGTTTCACTGTTATTCTGTCCGCATTAATTTCGATTCCTCATAACCACAAAGGTGATATTAAACATTTGTCATAAGTTCATGAGGAAAAAGAAGTATTAGTAAATTTCTGGATTGTGTCTGAAGTCTATCCAGTACATTTTGGCATTCAGAAAGAGTCTGAATTTGTGGAAAAGATCCCCATTAAACTTGTTGATACGTATTCTTCATTTCTTAAAAAATATCTTTGATTTGATAGAGAAAGTATTGTATTCGCCAAAACTCTTTTCATATACCACCTTCCTGAACATATTACCCAGTCCCCTTGCCTTTAAGTAGGGTAATGTGACAAACTGAAGCCTGGAGACATGAATAAGCTGTATCACTTTTGAGATAAAGGCAGAGAGCAGAAGAGGAGGAGGGTGGGAATAATGGTGAAAGAAACTTTGTCCAGGGAAGAATCTGACAAGAAGAAAAGAGAATTAGAGTCCGAGAAAAATTGAAATTTTAATAAATGATTCAATATCAGTTCCAAAGAAAATGAAATTGAGGTTTCAAAACAGATAAATAAATCTGACTTGGAGAAGTGATAGAGTATATAAGTGTTGGGTCCAGAGTGTTATCTGACCATTGCTTAAATGTCCTCTGCCTAAAATTGGGATATTCTAGGTTCTGGGGAGGCAATCAATATGCAAGCACTGATGTACAAATATATGCAAGGGGTACAAATGGCTAGAGGTCCGGAAATAAGAATAATACACTTTATCAAAAGCAACTGAGATTAAAGACATATTCAGCATAAAAACACAGTAGTATCCCCTTATCCATGGTCTGGCTTTCCATGATTTCAGTTACACCAGTCAACCATGGCCCAAAAATATTAAATGGGAAATTATAGGGAAAAATTCATTCATAGTTTTTAAATTGTACACCATTCCAAGTAGTAAGATGAAATATTTAGCCTCAGTTCCTTCCATCTGGGTTGTGAATAAATAACCCCTTTGCCCAGAGTATCCACAATGAATAGGTGACCTTCGCTACAGTCACCTAGTGTCCATCTTGGTTATTAGGCCAACTGTCACTGATTTTCAATGCTTGTGTTCAAGTCATCTTACTTAATAATAGCCACACAGCACAAGAGTACCAATGTTGATAATTTGTATATACCAGAGAAACTGCAAAGTACAAGTGAAAAGGTAAAAGTACAATAAGATCTTTTGAGTGATGGAACACATTCACACAATTTTTATTAAAGTATATAGTTATAGTTGTTCTGATTTATTAATAATTATTATCTTTAATTTCTTATTGTGCTTTTTTATAAATTATAATTTATCATAAATACATATATGTATAGGGAAAGCAAAGTACATATAGGATTTGGTACTTTCTGGGGTGTGAATCATCCATTGAGGGGTTTGGAATGTATTCCCCCACAGATGGCAGATGTCTTCTGAACTCTTAAGTTTTTATTCTGGATTAGAATGAGACAGTTTAGCTGCATAAAAATGGAAGACTGATAGGTTAGGTGGATAAATGGGATCCTTGAAAAGAAAGAAGCACATCTGCTGTGCAGGTGTAGACAGGCTTGTGAGAAAAATGCATACCAAATAAATAAAGCAATCAATCTGCTAATTGTATGTTTTCCTTTGCTACCAAAATTTGGAAACATTTGACAATTTACTCTCCAGAAGTATACATAAATATGGTCCCTTAGAATAATCCTTAAATACCTAAGCCATGGAAAATTAATCATGTGAAATAAGGAATTTCAAGACAACACTTTTGGGTTCACTGTTTAGCTCTCATTCCCAATTCCCAGTAATTTTGTAACATTATTTCCATTTATTATGAATATCACAAGGTTATTCTCCTAACTTGCACACTTACTGAGGCAATAAATCAGTGACTAATTGCACTTCACATTCTTCATGTGAAGTGTAGCTTGTGGTGGTTTATATTATTTAGGACTATAAAAGTGAGATTAAAATTGCTGTGAATGATTACAGGAAAATGAATAAAAAAATGGTAACATTTTATTGAAAGAGTGGCTTCTGCTTGGAGGCACTATCACTGCTCTTTGACTGTCCTGGTGTTTCTAACATTTTTACCTTTAGGGTCAGAGCAATTATTGCAATTCTCTGTGGAACCAATGTTTTGCCATGTTTTATCATCTCAATATAGATACATTTAAAATGGTGCAATATCACCCTCAGTGCCATGACAGAAGATAAGCCTTCAGGTAAAAGCCAGCATTATCCTGCAAGATAGATTTTTTATAACATTTTCAATTTGAAATTTGTCATGTGTACTTTGCAATGTCACCCTAAGTGTTGGGAAGGCAAGATAGATATTTTTTAAAAATTAGAAAATAATGCCTCATTTCCTTTCTACCAAGAAATATGTCTCAAACTAATAAGTTGATTGTTTGATAAAAACATGATTATCCTTATATAGGGTGATATGTTTTCCACATCTTCTATACCTGCCATAAGCATAGATAAAATGATTCCTATTTTAAAAAATCACCTTTAAAGTCCTGTTGCACAAACTTTTTCTGTAGTTCAGCATTGTATAAACTGCTGTAGAAAGAAGATGTGAAAATGAAAACTGGTAGTTAGAATTAAGGATTAAATTACAGAGTTTAAATTATTTCTCAGAACTCACATCTGTAATATTTAATGGATAGAAATCACAAAAGAAAGAGGAATATTGCCTTGGCAAAAAGCACTCTGTGACCTTGCATCAAATGATAAAAGCAACAGGTACCAAAGCACTGTAGGACTAAGAAATCTCTTGTAAGTCTCAGCTCTCTCCACCTGAGGTTCCCAACATGGAGCTGTTTTCCTGAAGAGATAATGAAACTCCTAGAAAAAATTTCACCCTAACAGAAAACCTTTTCAGGCAGCATTTTGGCCTTTTTTTTTTTTTTTTTTTTTTTTTTCATAGATAATGTGTCAGTCTGGGGGGAAAGGAGTGGTTGAGTGATCAATGCCTCTTTCTTAAATTGTCTGAACTGGGAGGCTTTTCCTTAGAAGAAAAGCTCTCAATGTTAGAAAAGGCTCTAGAATAATATCAAGTAAAACATGAGATACAGAGTGCTCACTTGGCAGTTGACTGAAGTACCTGTGAAGGAGTATAGCAGAGAGATGAGAAGAAATGCTGATGGTTGATTTGTTCTCTAGGAGTCTAATGGGCCATCTTGGAGCTCCAGCCTGAAACAGTGACTTGGAAGAGAAAAGAACATAATCAGCCACCCAGAATCTCCTCATGGCCCTATATAGTCCTACCTACCTCCACACACAACGTAGCCATTATTCTAACTTCTGACCTATGGCTATTCATCTGTATGACTTATCTTTAAATATATGGTAATAATGTCATGTTGTTAGCTTATGTAAGAGACGCAGACCATCTCTCAAAGGAGAAGCTAAGAAATATCTCCTACCTCGCTCTCATTTTCTGTTTTAGAATAGGTAGATTTTCACTTTTCAAAACTAATTTAAATTCTGAAAAATAAACCTGGATATTTGATTACAAATCAGACTAAGCAATTATAAGAAATCCTTAGTCATTTGTTTTTGAAATTACCTCTTCATAGAAGTCTCATATCTATAGATTCAAAGGAGATTAATATAACAAAAAATAGGTATGGAAATAGAATAATGGATAAAGGTAGAGAGAAAAGGAAAGGGAGAGAGGAAGGATGAAAGAGGAATGATATTAGCCTGATTGGAATGTTGTTTTCCTTTTTCCATTTAATGTATATTTGATGACTATTAGACATAACCCCAAATTTTAACACTCATTGATATTAAAAATCATATTCTGCTTTTTTTCAATTTAAAGTTATATCCTTTTACTGCAATCCTTTGCCTTTATTCTACTCTGCCACAAAAATACTCTTGTAAATTTCAAAACAAGGAATAAAACCCAGTGCCATCATGATAAGCACAATATAAAATCTACAATGGGAAAGCACTTTCTCCATACCTTATAAAGCTTTAAAATAGATATTTCAGAAATATATCAGGGAAAGACTACACTTTCATTATAGAAGAACAACCAAATAACAGACACCATCAGATTGGAATTACCTCATCATCCCACCAACATATCTAATAACCAGCTTGTATGTGCTTCCATAAAATTTGCCTTCTCTCTTATCACCATATGTTGTACAGGGAATCCAATTCCACTCGCCTCCCAAGAATTTTGCCACTGAAATTGTTCTCTCTCATCTGCACAGTAAATTTTCTCCACTCTACTGGATTGTTTTCCTTCACTCACATACACAATCTGTAATACTTGTCAACTTAAAACCACACCAAAGCAACAACAAAAAAAACAACCTTGTTTTGATCTCACTTTGTCCCAGTTACAGAAAAGAATTTGTAATATTTTAATGAAAGGGTGGCTTCTGCTTAGAGACACTATCACTGTTCTATGGCTCTCCTGGTGGTCCTAACATTTTTCCTTGAGGCTCAGGGCAATCACCGCAACTCTCTGTAGAACCAATATTTTTGTAGAACCAGCCTTTCTCCTCTAGTAGCAGGTAAGTCCCTTAATTAAGGGCAAGACTTTGAATAATGTCTGTCAATATTTGCTAAATGAGTTAAGGTGTAGATTTCACTGCCCAGTACCACAGAGATGCCTCAAATAATACCATTGACCTTGAAACAGTTGCTAATCTGTGCTACTAAAATGTGTCCCATCGTGAACATCCCCACTGCTGAGTTCACACAAAGAACACAAAGATAACCTTTTCAAGGACCTAAGTATGTGTTTTGCTTTGCCTTTTATCTTTGTCCCTTGCAAGTTTTAAATTTGAAAGAAGTTTGAAAAATGAAAAAAACTTATTATACACTTGTTTCCATTAATATTTTTAGAGTTGTGAAGTTAATATTTTTTAAACTTGCTGCATGTAAAAAATGTTTTGAAAAAGGAAGGACGCATTTTGAAATCACATTTAAAGATTTTTATTCCTGGCATATTTGGATAGGTGTCAGAACACTGCACTGCCTGAGGATCCTGCTATTTCCTCACTCTGTGCACAGTGTACCTCCCACTGGGCATAGCTTTAGTGAGATCCTTTTTGATTAAAAGTTTTCTTTCATTCTGGTAAGATGAATGTTTAAGAATACATAAAAGTATACTTGATCAGCTGAAGAAATTATTTTCAAAAATAGTTAATGCTACACCTTTATCTTAATGAGTAAGATAAAATTTCAAAATAAGCATGCGCTCTTAAAATCATTTACTTCCCTGCTATTTTTTGACGGCGAACCAAGGTCATCTTTACATTGGTTGACAAAGGTTTAGACTTTTTTAATATCAGTAAAATGAATCTAAACAATAACTAGGCAAATCCAAGAGCAGTCCAACTAATTTCCTCAGGTCCTCTCTGTGTGTGGAGGAGGATGATGGTGGTAGAAATATACATATATATATATATATTTATATATATAAATATACATATTTATATATTATATATATAATTCAAATTTAAGGAAACCTAGAATTTATAAAATGTCATTAAAATTTTATTTATATCCAGAAGGATTTGAAGGCAGTTTGAGGAGAAGATCCTGATTTATCACTGACTTTTAAGGGAGACTGCAGACTTATTCCTGGTCTAGTAGGTGACCCTGTAATCTGGATGGCAACATAGACCCTGCCTTATCTCACTCATAAGAATGCTAGACACTCTGAGGTATTGCGTCAACCTGGTACTTGTAAAAGAGGCCTGAGTAGCCTCAAAAGAAAAACAAAAGTTGCATCAGCAAGTTCATATTTTTTGAGTACCATTCATGTATACTACTTTCCCACTGCCAACAACAGAATCAAGGGACTGCCTTGGATCAATTAACTAAGAAATAAGAAAAGCTCTTGCCCAAAGTACATATGACTCTTAAAATATGCAGACAACAGCAATAAGAGACCAATTGGAATAATATAGCCTCATTAATAGCAAGTCCTTAAGGATAAAAATAAATCTCTGATTAGGCAAAAACTTCAACCATTACAGTTTTCTCTTCTACTCTACTTAAAAGAAGTGATGGCCTGGGGTCAGGATCTGCACTAATTTGTGAGTTGTGACTAATGGACTAGAAAATTAAGGCTTCAGACTAGAGGATTGGACAAGAAATTTAGTATTTCCTCTTTATTTACATCACATGTGATTTGAGGGATAATTTTGTTTTAACATTAAAATCTCCATCAGTCCATAATACTCAAAAGATACTGGACTTGGAGAAAAGAAGGCTCATGATGTTGGCCTTGTAGGATTAAACTGGACATTGTTTTAGGTTGTCTTTTTTTGACAAGTTGGTGAGATTGCTTGCGATTGTTAAGTGGGTCAGTTTTATAGGCTAAAACATTTTTGAAGTGAATATATAGGGAAAGGTTATTGGTGTGGTAGAGTGTATGTTTATTGTGTATAAAATAATGACATATGATAAATAATAAAAATAAATGTTTGTATGTCAGTTATTTGTCTGGTTCAAGTATCGTGAGATGACTTCTGCCCTATGTGATACTGGTTCCACTATACACAGGATGGCAGATGACTAAGGACAGGACAATTTCTTTCCTAGGACTTTGACCCGAATAGATGTACTCAGGAACCGAGGCCTTTAGTTGTGATTAAAACAATGTAGCTGCTTTGGAGGCTGAAGCAGGAGAATCATGAGGTCAAAGGCAGCCTCAGCAACTTAGCAAGACCCTAAGAAACTCAAGGAGACCCTGTCTTTAAATAAATATAAATAAAGGTCTGGATATGTGCCTCAGTGGTTAAGCATCCCTGGATTCAAACTCAGGTGCTCCACCCAAAAAAATGTATTTCTTTAGAGAATGATTTTGATTGCTGTAATTTCTGGACTTAACATGATTTTTGCCTTTTAACCCTTTTTAATCTCTCTTCTTAATCTTTTCTTTTGCTCTAATTTAATTGGAAGAGTTAAGTCCACGAAATCCTATGGGAGTCTTTATAAAAACAGTTGTATATTTTCTCATGAATAAAGTAATGCACCTATTAAAAAACACATAAAATAAGTATTTTATTATGATGCGCTTATGAGAAAAGATTTTTAAATTCTTTTAATTCAAATGTAAATAATAGAATGGTCACTGTGTTTACATATTGAACAGATACTTAATTCGGCTGCATGTGTCAGAGAAGGTACATTCACCTAGTTTCATTTGTCTCTTCAAAAGGATACGCTTGAGAACTTCTAGAAGCTAAGAGCTTTTGCATCTAATGTTTGTGATAGAAGAAACTCAGGCTGATGATCACATTAATCTACTATTTACTTAATAGTCAACTAAAATATCTACCCCTACTTGACATAATTTAACTGGGATGATGGAAGAGAATTTTTGAAAAAAGAATTTACCTGAAAATTCCTTTATCTGTGCTATCAGGATAGGACACAGTCCCATTTTCCAAGCTGTCCCTGGGTACACAAAACCAATTTAGCTAGAAGTTAAGTGCCTGAGTTAAAAATGAACTGAGGTGGCAGAGTGACTCACTTTGTCCCCAAAATATCTATCTATAGATGCACCCTTATTCTGCGAAGTTATAGCCCCTGGCTTCACATGGCATATAAGTCAGTAAAGGCAACAAGTTTCTTGACAATCATTAACTGGACTGCGTAGAAAAGGACTTGCCATCAATGGTGTTCTCCAAACAGCCAACCCACTTGACTGTTACCATGGTGACCTGGGAAAAATGTATTAGGAAGAAATGTGAATTACCTTTGTGGTATGTATTTGGCTTTTCTTATTCATCCTGGAAAATTCCTTCCTTTAATTAGAGAAATTGAAACATTAAAGACAAAACATATAAAGAACTACATTAAAATAGTTTTTGATCTACATTTGAAAAATCATATATTCTTTGGATCTGTTGCATCTTAAAACACTTTTTATTTAAATCATATCTGGGATGTGAGGAATTGAATACATTATACTACATAAAATGGTTTATTTGAGAGAGTACAAAATTGATAATCGTGTAGCAAAAGTCCAATATTATTTAAATATCCACATTTTTACATTTGTCCCAGAAAACACACATTTCAATAGGTAAAATTTTACTGATAATATCATTAGTATGTCTATTTTCTGAATCAAAAGCCTGGTCTTTGAATACTGTTTAAGAAATAATCTTTATTTATAAAGGGATAACTGTGATAGTACATATGATTAGTGACTATAAAATACTAGAAAGATTTCCATATTAGAAAATCAGTCTCATAGGGTTGTATCATGTTTCTTCTTAAGTTTAGTAGCCTCATAAATTAATTAGAGGCACATAAAACTTAAAGCATTTCTGGAATTCTATTCTTTAACCAATGACATAACATAGAGCTTTTACACCTTCAATATTACAACATTTTATGGTTATCTTAACAACTAGCCCTGTGTAATAGTCTCTGAACATGTATCTTAATAAATGCAGCCTACTACACAAAAATTACTCTCCACTATTCCTCACATTCTTGAAACTCCTGACCAGTGCCTAAAGGAAAAGCTCCTTCTATAATTTAATCTTTCCTGTTCTACTTCCAATATACATTGACGATACTTTCTTTCTTCTTATTCTTTCTCACAAACAATTCCACTGTGAATTCTGAAACTCCCATTCCATGATTCAACTCCACTATAGACTCTTCTCCCTTTGAACGTGTAACCTGGTAGATGTAAATTTCTTCACAGAATATTCAACAGGAAACTATTTTTCTCCTACACTGCAGCACCATATGAGTGTCAAAGTGGACCTGCTGTATTTTTGACTCCCCACTGTTTGTTCCATCCCATTGCTGTTAATTGCTCATGTAAAAACCAGTCCAGAGCTCTTTGGGGCGTGTGGAGCTGGCTATGTAGCAGTTACCCTTTCTCATGCGTTCATCAGAGGCTCTTGTCATTTTTTTCTCTCACTACTAACTGTTGCCTGGTTTTCCTTGTCTTACTCTCCATCCAAGTTCTTACCATTGTCTTCAGTGACTAAATGTCCATACTAAAACCATCCTCAACATATTGTACTTTTTGCCCTAGATACCCCTAATGACTAATTTGTCTCTAGTTTGTTCTACTTGTTTCAACTCTTCTCCTGATCATATTCTGAACCTGGTTATTACTCAAGCTACTTAAAATATTCAGTAATAATATCATAAATCTCTCTATTGGATAATTCCTTCTTCAATTGCTTTTATCTCCTTTATAATCCTTGAATTTCCATGAAGACAAGGGCACATATGTCCTGTTGCTAACTGTCACCATAGCTAACTGTATCTGGCAGAACAAATGTTTGTTTGAGGATACAATAAATAAATTATTGAGTAAATAAAATTATGAACCATATAGCTGGAAATTTCCATCTAAATCCTTATTGTTCTGATTATCTGATGATCAGCCATAATCCAATCATCAGTAGAATATATAAATGACAAAATCTACATAATAAAAGGGGAACTATGCAGATCTGAAATGGAATATAGTCCAATTCTATTCTGTGTACTGCTATCATGAAAATAAGAAGGGAAATTCCAAAGGCAGGGAATGGATTCTACTGCTGAGGAAAGCTGATATTGTTTGAAATTCACTGTAAATGGACAAAATATTACAAATTAATATTTTGAAACATTAGACCTCCTATAAAACAAATAAATTATTATTTACATTATTGCTATTTTAGATGATTCTTGAAGGCTAAAGAAACTTCTAGAATCTTGTACTGTCTCAATATTAAACTTAAATATTTAACAGACATTCAATTGCTATTGTGAAAGAACCATAGTAAAATTTTGTTTAGTCAGTTGTTTACTCAAAATGGAAGTTGTTCTACATCAATATCATTCCCTTCTTCTACTCCTTTGAATTGTGCTCTCTCACTATAACTTACTCCCAAATCTTCAGCACCTCCACATCTACTGTTTCAAAACCTGCAACGTATAGACATCCCATAGATTTTGTTCCATGTGACTTAAAAGCTTTCCTTCATCTTCCAACCCTAACTGCCAGCTATCACTTATCTGCTGCCTACTAAGCTTCTAAGAAAAAACAACTATATTTTGCATTTCCATGTATATCATTGGTTCTTTATAGAACATTGAACCATTCATATCATTTTTTCCTTTAAATTGATAGTTCTGCTTTGCCATGTAACTTACCACTTACTTTTAGTTTTTTTTTTACATTATTAACAATTCATTCTCCTCCCACCTTATGAGACATTCTTCCTCTTCCTCTTATTTAAATATCGGTGTTTCTAGATTTCTGTATTTTGTTCCTTAATCTTTCTACAATTCTCCACTTTTCTTTGAGTGTCAGCAAGTAGCCATATATATGTGAGGGATAGCAAAAATCATTATCTTTCCCTTGGATTTTCTCTTGAGCCTCAGACTTGTCCACGTGTCCACATTGAAGTGGTCCCTTCCTGGCAAGTTGATTGAATGAGCTGAACTCTACCGGGAACAATCAGAAAGAGACTCCCCTTTTCATTTTTTTCTTATCAAACTAGCTCACTATAAATTTCTTCCTCTTCTTCCAAGGCTGATTCATCAAGTCTTTTGTTCTTTTCTGAAGCAAGAGAAAAATCTCATCTTGAATTATTTAAAATTCATATCCTATCCCAAAGTCCTCTTTATTAGTTTAAGGACTTGTTTATTTCTATGGCTCAGGCCTGCAGTGGACAAAGGAGGCATGATGTGACACTTTCCATTTCAATTTTCTCACAATGGCTCTCAGACTTTAGCATGAATCAGAACCAACAGAGGACTTGTTTTAAAAAGTTACTGTGCCTTGCCCTGAGTGTTTCACATTCAGTAGGTCTTTTAAGGTGTAAAATTTGTTTTCTAACAAGTTCCCTGGTGATTCTGCTACTGCTACTCTGGGACAATACTGGGAAAAAACCCCAAAACACTTTTTAAACAACTTCTTCATCCTTTGGCTTTAAAAAAGCTGCTGTAGGTAAATAAGAGACAAGAGATACTGAAGTCCATGCTCCAACCACCAAGGACCCTCAGCACATAGTCTTAGGTAAGCATCTCCCTGAGTTCCCCTTGTGTCCTTCAGGGCTGTTGCTTTAGATGACTTAGGACAACTACCTTCCCCAATTTTGTTTGCCTCGGGCGAAATGCAACTAACTCTTCCATCACAGACCTCTCTTGCTTTGCTCTGATGTTTCAGACATAAATAATCAAAAGGTTTTGCCTTCTTCCTTATTCTGGAGGAGTTAAGTGTGGGGCCTCAACATCCCTCAAATTTCAGAATCCTATCAGACTCTGAACTAATTCTTGAAGCTCCACTCACTTGACTAGAAGTGATACAAAAACATTTCATTGTCCTCCTCCACCAGGTGGGGCAAGCAAATGCCAGAGCATCTCAACAATGACTTCTAAGCAATAATTCCACCCAAAACTTTTGCTTAAAATTCTCACCCCTGTCCTATACAATAACCCATTCTCCTCTACGATAGCAGTAACAGCAAAGAGTGGAGACAAGTTAATCCTGGCAAAATCTCACTACAATCTCTTAACATCTGACAAAATGTCTAGACCTTGTTTTACTGTGGAGAATACTTGGAAACAATAATTCTTGGCCTTTGAGACTGTGAAAATTCTGCGAAGGAAACAGCCCACTTTGACACCCTTTCATACCCACCATGTGCCCATGTGCTAGATTCCTTCTAACCTAAGAGATGAAGTAACCCCTGCTTTTGTGGGTTTAAATCTGATGGATTTAAGTCAATTCGCATGAAGTAAAATGTGATACAACTCTGATGGAAATTTAGGGAACATCTGAACATAAAGAAATTAGTGGGCAATTGTGTTGAGGATTTATAAGAAATTGGGGCAACCACAAATACCTTGAGCTCATTGGGTCAAAACTGAATACACTTTTCTTCTGCTCAGATCTGCTAGTATTCCTGGGTTCTTTACCTTTGACACTGACCTCACCACATACATACTCCATCGCACATGGCAAAGACTATTCTGTATTCCTCTTATTCTTTAACCTTCAACAAATAATTAATACATCTTTACAGGTAAAAGAATACATTTAATCTGTCCTCTCTTCTACTTCCTCAATATCACCAAGTATATCTGTCACATTAACAGAGATTGCCTCTGTCCATTATGAAATTTGAGTAAATCTAGTGTCCCTGAGATCCAATTAACTTCCTGTTAGAGCCAGAATACCATATCAACTATGCTCTTGTTTCCTCATCACTTTTATAAAAAGTCCAATGTCTGGAGCGTGACATAAAAACATAACTGCCATTACCTTTCCACCTTTATCTTCACCAATGCCCTCCTCACATTGTGCCTTCTCATCACATGCTATCATGCTGCTTCTGGTCTACATAGTTTCAGTCTTAGTATTTCCTTACTGAAAGTCTCTTCTCATATTATTATTTATTTATTTATTTCTTAACCTAAAAGGTGGTGGCTAAGCCACCATTTCATACAGGTAAATCTTACGGGTTAATATTATAGATGAGCTGACTGCTTGTGCCCCCCTCAGTTCATGGCACAGTATGTAGTTTGAAGCATCAAACTTACCTCTGCCTATGTCAAAGTGAAAAATCAAAGAGCTCATTCTTTAAGTTTTTAAGATTATTTTAATTTTTTAAAAATTTTGAGACAATTGTAGATTCACAAGCATTTGTAAGAAGTAGATCAAGATCGCATGCACTGATTACATGATTTCTTCAGTGGTAACATCTTGTAGAACTAGAGTACAATGTCATAATCCATGGATTTTATCAGATTTCCCCAGAATTACTGGTGTGTGTGTGTGAGTGTGTGTGTGTGTGTGTGTGTGTGTGTGTGCATTTAATTCTAAGTTATTTTATCAAATGTTTATGTTCTGTGTGATCACAGTGCAGATATAGAACAGTTCCACCACCACAAGGATCTCTTTTGTTGCCTATCACATCTAAGATCCTTGGATCCAAGAGATCTCTTGCGCTGTAATAACATTCCCGTACCTCATCCTGCTCTCTACCCCTGGGGTTATTGTTTGGATATGAGGTATTTTCCAGGAGTTCTTGTGTCAATGGAGGAGCTGAAATGATTTGATTATGAGCACAGTAACCTAATCGGTGGATTACTCCTTCAGACAAATTCCCTTGAATGGATTACTGGGTGGTAACTGCAGGCAAGTGGGGCATGTCTGCAGAAAGTAGGTCACTGGGGGTGTGCCTCAGGAATCATATATCTTGTCCCTGTCTCCTTGTATACTCTCTGACTCTTGGCTGCCTGAGCCCACCGGCTTTCCTCCAGCACCACTTTCCCACATGATATTCTGCCTCACTTTGGGCCCAGAGCAATGGAATTAGCCAACCCAGGACTGAATCTTGGAAACCATGAGCCCATAATAAACTTTCACTCCTCTAAATTATTCTTGTCAGCTAATTTGTTCACAACAACAAAAAGCTGACTAACATACCTGGCAACCATTAGCATGTTCTCCATTTCTAAAATATTTGTAAATGAAAAAATATTCATATGAATGAAAACATACAGTAAGTAACATTTGGGCTTGACTTTTTTCCTTCAGCACAAACTTGAGATTCATCCAGGATGTGTGGCTACCAATTTTCTTTTTCATTTTACTGCCTAGTATTCATGGTACAGATATGCCACTGTTTGTTTAACCACTCGCCAGCGAGGAACAGGTCTGCCTGTTTGAGACCCATCACTTACTCAGTGACTGACTCAAAAGCCTCAATATTTGAGAATGTGATTTTCTCTACTACCTATACATCGAATTTTCAAAAAAAAATTGAGAGCTAATTTATTTATATATTTATTTATTTTAAATTTACTTATTTTGATTCATTGTACACAAATGGAGTACAGCTATTGTTTCTCTAGTTGTACACAAAGTAGAGTCACACCATCTGTGCATTCATGCATTACACAGGGTAATGATGTCTGTCTCATTCTGTTATTATTCTTAACCCCAGCCACTCCGACCCCACCCCTCCCTTCCCTCTATGCTATCTATCCTTCCTCCATTCTTGCTTCCCTTCCACCCCACATTATGCATCATCATTCACTTATCAGAGAGATCATTTGGCCTTTGGTTTTTTGGGATTGGCTAATCTCACCCAGCATGACAGTCTCCAACATCATCCATTTACCTGCAAATGCCATAATTTTATTCTTTATGGCTGAGTAATATTCCATTGTGTATATATATCACAGTTTCTTTATCCATTCATCTATTGAAGGACATCTAGGTTGGTTCCACAATCTAGCTATTATGGAATTGAGCAGCTATGAGCATTGATGTGGCTGCATCACTGTAGTAGTCTGATTTTAAGTCCTTTGGGTATAGGCCAAGGAGTGGGATAGCTGGGTCAAATGGTGGATCCATTCCAAGTTTTCTAAGGAATCTCTTTCCAGACATCTCTTTCCAGAGTGTCTGCACCAACTTGCAATGCCACCAGCAATGTATCAGTGTACCCTTTTCCCCACATCCTCGCCAACACCTCTTGTTGCCTGTATTCTTAATAAAAGACATTCTAATTGGGGTAAGATGAAATCTTAAGGTGGTTTTGATTTGCATTTCTCTTATAACTAGGAATGTTGAACATTTTTTCATATGTCTGTTGATTGCTTGTAGATCCTCTTCTGTAAAGTGTCTGTTCATTTCCTTGGACCATTTATTGATTGGGTTATTAGTGTTCTTGGTGTAAAGATTTTTGAGTACTTTGTAGATTCTGGAGATTAGTGCTCTATCTGAAGTATGTGTGGCAAAGATTTTCTCCCACTCTGTAGGCTCTCTCTTCTCATTGCTGATTGTTCCTTTGCTGAGAAAAAGCTTTTTAGTTTGACTCTGTCCCAATCATTGATTCCTGCTTTTATTTCTTGTGCTTTGGGAGTCATGTTAAGGAAATCTGGTCCTAGGCCAACATGATGGGGATTTGGACCTATTTTTTCTTTTATTAGGTGCAGGGTCTCTGGTCTAATCTGTTCTTTTCACTGATGATTAGTGCAATCATTCATTTGCTGCATTTTCTCTCTCATCTCATTGTTTGCTTCTCTGATCATTTTAATTATGTACATTCTCAACTTCCTTTCTGACATTTCTTCTACCGTGTTATCACTGGATTCTGTTGATGCAGTATCTAGGTTTGTTTGAGACACTTTCTTCCCCTGTCTTCTCATGTTGTTCATGTATCTTCCCTTCTATCCGTGAGAATCTGAGGTATAGCAGCTTTGCCCCTTAAAACAAGTGGTGTCCCTGAGGGTTCCAATTTCTCTCCTCCTAGTCGTCAGTGGCACTAGACTGCAGACTGGGGCCAGGCTGGAGGAAGACTTGACCTCTGGGCTCGGCCTCCCAGTGTGGGAGCCTCAAGTGTGCGCTCTGTGCTCGCTTCCCCCACACTGAAGGCTCCTGCTTCTACACTGTCCCTGTCGCCCCCTCAGAGGTCCCACGGGAGCACTCTGGGCTGATGTCACAGGTTGGGAACTCTCACGGGTCTGCGCTGGGCTGTGCCTGATGTCTGTCTTTGAGTCTGCCTCCTGATGTCTGTCTTTGAGTCTGCCTCCCCGACCTGGAATTCTCGCAGGACTTGGCTGAGCTGAATGCAAGCCTCTGAGCTGGGCCCCCTGGAGAGGACAACCTAAGTGTCCTCTCCTCAGTGCCCACTTCCTGTGCTGAAGACTCTCGCCTCTGGGCTGGGCCGGTGGCCCCCGGCTCTGTGAAGGACCCCCGGGAGTGCTCTGGGCCAACGTCCTGAGTGGGGAACTCTCACCTGTCTGCGCTGGGCCGAGCCTGATATCTGTTGCTGGGTCTGCCTCCCAGACCTGAGAGCTAAGTTATAATGTGTGAAAAGTTAAAAAAAAAAGTTGAAATAAACCATTTCACGGGCATTGTACTACAGAAAAATGACAATGTGGAAAAAGAAAAAGAAAGTGTACAGAATTATACATAAAATGTGATTCTGATGTTCAAACAATTTTATATATGAAAAACATTTTTTTTTTTAACCAGGTATTGCAGCACTTAACCACTGAATCACATCTCCAGCCCTTTTTATTTTCTTATTTTGGGACAGGATCTTGCTAAGCTGCATAGGGCCTTACTAAATTGCTGAAGCTGTCCTTGAACTTGTAATCCTCCTACTTCAGTCTCCCAAGCTACTGGGATTACAGGTGTGTACCACACCTGACAAAACAAAACAATAGAAAGCAAAACAAACAAACAGAAAAACATTTTTAAAAATTGATAGCCCCAAAGCTACTGGAATTTGAGATACCGACATAGATATTTTGGAACTTTCATATATTTTCTCTGTTCCTAACTGTACTTTTTTTTTTCATTTAAGAGTTAAAAACACTTTAGAGATCCTTTTTTCTTTAGTTCAACTGAAAGACTAGCTAATATTTTGTTTGTCTTTAATCTGGTGTATGAATATTATTTGTATGACATTAAGCAAGTTAATGCCCTTTCTGAATGTTTAGTATAGAGATCCATAAAAACTACCTACCTTATATTGTTGTGAGGGTGAAATGAACTGGTATGTGAAAGGTGTAGCACAGTACCTGAAATGAGGAAAGCAATCAATGAGAGTTAGGTATTAAATCTGCTTGCTTTAAAAAAATAAATGAATAAACTTATGAACTTAGAATATTTTTCAAATTATAGAAAAGTTGCAAAGATTATAAAGAGTTTCAACATATCCCTAATCAAGTTTCCCCTATTGTTAATGCCTTTCACTGTCATGGTTCATTTATAAAATCTAAGGAAACAGCACTGATGTATTATAATGAGTGTTCTATTGTCATTTTTCTATTCCAGGATCCTAGCCAGGAAATCACTTTACATTTAATTATCATGTCTTTTTCAGTTCCTCTGACCTGGGACATTTTCTCAGTTTTTTCTTATGTTTCTTATCATGACAGTTTGGTAGAATGGTTCCTCAAATTAGAAAAGTGAAAAACTAAAGTTGATGGTTACACATAGAATACAGGTTTTGGCGAAGAACATCAGAAGGCTTGATTTTTTATCTCAGTAGATGATATCAGGGCACATGTTACTAACTTGATATTTTACATCTGGTAATGTTAACTATGATATCTTGATTAAGGTAGTTATTTGCTAAGATTCCCTACTGTAAAGTTATCCCCGCCCCCCTTTGACTACCCCAATGTTTAAAATAAGTGTGGTTCATACTCAAGCAAGAGGGGTATTTACATAAATTATTTAGAATTATTTTTGTCATGGATTTGTCTGTTTTCCAGTTTACTTATTTATTAATCACATATTTATGTATCGGTATGGAGTGATAGATGTATCTTTGTATACTTTTAGTTATGATTCAATATTAGGTTCTTTATTTTGTTGCTCAGTTGTTTCAGTTTGGGCCATTGGAAGCTCTTTCAATTCTGCTCTGCTATTTCTTTGATATGCCCTGAGCCTCTGTTTATTTTTTGTTTTACTTTAAAGTTCCTTGCTATATGTCACTGTAAGATACCACAGAATCATCTAGTATTTTCTCTGTCTCACTCCAAAAATCAGACATTTCTCTAAATTGCCATTGATCCATTGAATTTCCTTTGTACATTTGTAGAAAAAAATCACTTAATGATATTTGCATTTCTCAATTCTGTTCCATTAATCTAGGTGTCTATCACACTATCCAGTAAGTTGAAATAAAATAATTTGACTCCACATTTGTTCTTTTATTCTCAGAATTTTTTTATTTACTCTGGTAGTGCTTTTCAATATAAATTTTAGAATCAGCTTGCTTTTTGTCAATATCTACATTTTTTTTTTTTGAAATGGTGTTTGGAAAGAACTGAAAGAAGGAAATACAGAGGGAAATGGAAGAGGCAGAGGCAGCTCAACAGTAAAACAGGGTTTACTTATGAGAAACCTGCAGAGATGGGTTCCAGCAGGCACTGGAACTCTTCTTTTGCTTACAGCCTAGGGAAGTTATAGGGGAATGAAAAGGTTGGGAGAATTCTTTGTGGTTTGGCTGTTTCTAGATGGTTGTCAGGAAAGGCTTCTTGTGGCCATCACCATCATTCTTGTGGTCATCACTGTGTCATGTTGAAAAAGGTGTTTCTCAAGATTTCAGTCCCAGATAACTATTTAGTTACAGGGTATTGTCTGGGATTTAGGTCAGGCTGACTGTTGTTCTGGGTCAGAGTGATCATGGATTTTTTAGAAGGAGGGTATGTTTCAAAATTGTGTTGCCTATGTCTTTGTTACTGGGGTGTGGGTCTTCTTCTTCTTCTTCTTCTTTTTTTTAACATAGAAAAGCTTGCAACACATGGATGCTTAAGAGTACCATATATGTGGTTCAAAGTTCTGTATTATGCACTTTGGGTGGGGCTCAGCTGGGTGTCCGGACTCCCTCATGTTTGCAGTGAGTTGAAGCTCAACAGTGTAGCTCTATCCTTATTGATTAGGTAGCTGGTGGCTGAAGCAACAGAGGACAGAGGGACACTGACGACTTGGCCATGTTCTTTCATTTACCAGCAGCCTTCTTTGGGCTTATGCACAGTATGATAAAAAAGTCTTTGTGAGAAGCTGGAAGGTGCCCATTGTAACTTTTGTTGCATTCTATTAATTCTAATTGCATGGCATGTGACCTATCCAGAGTCAAGGAGTGGGCAAGTAGATTCTACCATAAGATGGGACACATTAGAAATTATCGTGCATTCTTTGACACTTATTGTTAGCTAAGGTTAGTAGCAATGTGATTTTTGGAATCATCAGAACCACTGTGAAAATTAAGATAAACGAATTCATAGGTTTTAGGAGTGGGAATAATTAAGATCAAAAAGTAGCAGGTTTTCTTAATGTAGAATTGTAAAAATTGTGTTTATGTCACCAGTTAATAGTAATTTAATTAAGGAAACGTGCCCATCTCTTAGTTTAAATCTTTTAATTTTTTTTTTATTTGTAGATGAACATAATAGCTTTATTTTATTTATTTATTTTTATGTGGTGCTGAGGATTGAACCCAGTGCCTCACATGTGCTAGGTGAGTTCTCTACAGCTGAACCACAGCTCAAGTCCTTAAAATTTTATAGATATAGTCATAACTATTAACATAGAAAGAAGTTTAATTTTAAATATATTAAATTTCTGATTAATATGTGTAATTGGTCTAATAGCTGACTGTTGGCTGAGGTAAGAAGTGTCCCCTAACTCCTAGTTCAAAGGGATACCCCACTTTTACGGCAGAATATTTGTAGGAAGCTTTCCTATTACTATATTGGCTCTTTGAATGAGGAGATAATATAAATTCATATTTTTTTGAGTATTAGTGGTAAGGAAGAAAATTGCCAAAGTATGTTAATATGGAGTTTTAAAAATAATTGTGTTGGATAGTGCTTTACAGTTAAAAATACTATTCATAGATTTTAGTTTATTTCACATACTTGTGATTATGAAGAAAAGAAACTTCTGATTCCCATTTTGCAGATATGAAATTTGAGGCTCAGAAAAAAAGTGTTATTTGGACAAAATTCCATAACTAGCAATTGAATATGTCTGGAAATGAGCTTATTATGTAGTGTCTTTTATTTCTTGATTTAAAAGGCATGTAATTTGAGGAAAATAAGTCGATTAATATTTTGATGGATAAAATAATAACAGAATAAAAAAGGAACATTTCCGACCACAATCATAGGATTATATCAAGGTTTGTGTGCATATGAGAGGTATAAAGTTTCAGGAAACCCTTGCATTGAATAACCAGGGGTTCTTATTAAGGCAAATTCTTAATCCCTATTTCTTAAGTATCTTGTGACCTAGATTTTTTTTTATGAATTCCCAAATCATTCTTATGCATACTTAACTTTGAAAAGAGCTAGTAATAGAGCCCTGAAAGTTAGAAATATTTGAGCTTCCATATGTGCATGTGTTTATACATGCATGTGTGTAAGAAAGAGTGAGTGTATGTGGATGGACACAACTCTGTCTGTGCAAGTACACATCTGTTTACATTCAAATATATGAGGGTTTGTGTTTATGTTTGTGTGTCTTTGTGCTTTTCATTTTGGTAAGGTTGTTGTTTGATAACCATTCCTTATGGGTGTGGATAAAATTACATGAGAGAAATACATTTTTCTTGGATTTTCACTAGTCAATTTTTAAAAATTATATCCACTTAGTAATACACCTTCTATCCCTTACATTTTGTAAGATCAATACTTTCACATCAACTGTATCTTTTATGAATGTAGTACATTTCTTTAAACATCTTAAACAGGGTGCATATTGTATATGAAGATAGACATCTTACTATAATGGTACTTGAAATGTACTGTGAGTTCACATTGATTTTTCTCACATTAGTTGTTTAAAATGGCTTTTCTAAAGTAGGTACATAATGACACATTTGTCCCTTGCCAAAACATCAAAGAAGAAAATATTTTTAAAGAAATGATAGGAGGCATTTGGAAAGAAAAGCTCATATCCATCCTCCTCTAAGTGGCCTTTGGAACATTTTTGCTTAAAATGTTAATGTATTTTATGAGTTTTGATTTATAGATATTTTTAACATTATGCCTTTAAGGTGTCAGCTTTTAGTAAACTAATCGTGCCCCTTCCCCTTCCTAAGAGCATGAAGGATGCTGGTTATACCTTAAGGGAACTAAGGATGAAATGAGTAGGAATCAGGTGTGTTAATAAGATTTGATCTGAAACAGAAAAAAGAGAAATATAATAATGATTTGAATTTGAATAACATGTTAGCTAACAGCAATAAAAAGAAACATCAATTCAAACAGAAATAGGAAGCAGCTAAAATCACATTATTCGGTAGGAATCACAGAAGAGCCGCGGGGCTGCAATGACAGCACTCACTTTGTGGAGCATCTGATGTAAACTGTATGGTTTCCCCACCTTGTCGCTTCCCCATCCTCACAATTACTGTCACCTCAAGAGAAGGGAAAAAGTAATTTGAAAACTTGGATGTAAACACAGAGGTAAAAGAGTATCTGAAGCAACAAACAGAGAAAACGCATTTTTCTTTGGTGCCTTTGTCTACAAACATAGATCTTGTACTTGAGAAGCAAACACAGCCCCTGTAAATGTTAAGAACAGTGATTTTAGAGGACTTTTTCTCAGATGTTAATGTAATAAATTAAGAAAGTCAGCACCAAAAATAAGCTTAGGGGCTGGGGATATAGCTCAGTTGGTAGAGTGCCTGGCTTACAAGCACAAGGCTCTGGGTTCAATCCCCAGCTCCAAAAACAAAACAAACAAACAAAAAGCATAAAATTAAACAAATTTAAAATGGAAATGATCTACAAAGAAAAAGAGATTTTAAAAAAAACAAACACATGGAAGATTCTTAGAAACAAAGAATTGTATTTGCTTACATATTCTCTTTTGTCAGAAATAACAGAAAATATGTGCTATTATTTAGTTTATAAAAGTAGAAAAATAAACTAAAAATGTTAAGATTGAAATGAATAATGATAAAAGTTCAGAATAAATTTAAATAGAAAATAAATTAGTGTAACATTCTGAATAGAGTCAAGTTCTCTTTCCTTAAAAAGACCAAGTCTTGCTGGGCGCGGTGGCGCACGCCTGTAATCCCAGCACTTGGGAGGCTAAGGCAGGAGGATCATGAGTTCAAAACCAGCCTCAGCAACTTAGCGAGGCCCTAAGCAACTCAGTGAGACCCTGTCTCTAAATAAAATACAAAATAGGACTGGGGATGTGACTCAGTGGTAGAGTGCCCCTGGGTTTAATCCCCAGTACCAAAAAAAAAAAAAACAAGACCAAATCTTCTTGTTTAAAAAAATGGAGTGAGGAGGTAGGTAGAAATATATACATAAAGTGATTTCAATTATTATGTGATAATTCCAGCATATGCATGACATCTTTGATGATTTACAGAAAGAACATATATTATAGTAACTGGTTAAAAAGAAAGAAAAGAGTTAACATTCCAAAACTTCATGTGAAAAGTTTTCAGAGATGATAGTAATAGGTCATTGTACTTATGAATTTGAACACATGCTCAAGGAATGGCTATATCCTTCACACTTTAGAAAAGATTATTACAGAACATCAGGAATAATTTCCCAGCTTATTTTTTTAGTATTAGCATAATCCTATTACCAAAAAGTTTATTTTAAAAATTGTGCACAGACACACTCATCAATGATATATGAAATGCAATTTTGAACATAGATACCTGAAAAAATCAACACAGTGAAAAAAAAGCATTTGATTATATGAATCATCATCAGTCCATATAAATTTATAAATTTAATTTTTCGTCACACAGAATTATGAAGGACCTTTTCCAAAAATACATCAAAGGATTCTAAAATTTATATGGAATATAAATGGGATTATATGGATTATTATATGGGATTATAAATAGATTATAAATCTAAAAGATTGCCAAACAAATATTTTAAAAGAATAATAAAAGGTCACCTGCCTTTTGATTATTTAATCAGAATAGCATCGTCTTTGTATAGCAAAAGTTTAAGAGATCAGTGGAAAGGATAGAAAGTGAAGAAACTGATCAAAGTAGATTGTAGAAATAATAATAATAATAATAATAATTAGTAATAATAATATGACAACAACTGCATAAGAGTATTCCAAAAATGGTTCTAGGAAGCCTAATATTCTCTTTAGAAGAAAATAAATATAAATGTTCACTTCATAATATATAAAAAATCAAATTTTAGATGTATTATTATTCTAAATGTGAATTTAAATGCATGTTGGAAAAATGAATCAGAATATTTCTGTAATTTGGAGATAGAAGAGATCTAAGCAATTTAGGTAAGCTCAAATCAACAATGAAACTTCTCACAGAATAACTCCCATAATATGAAAAATATTATTTGGCAAAGGAGAGCATAAACAAAAATAAAAAAACTAATTCTAACCTAAACTTGACTTTACTCTCAATATGATTCACATTTATGATGAAATTCCAAGTCCATAGCAGGTTCACCAAGGCCCTACATTATCTGGTCATGACTAGCAATCAGCATTCCTAATACGTAAAACATTGCTACTGATTGCTTTATAATTGAAAGAAAAATATAGCCACTGTCTTGAATAAACTACAGTTTGCCAAATAAATTATATTATTATATTATGTGCACATAAAAATCTGTAACAATGAATTCCACTATTATGTATAATAACTAAAAAAAAGAAAAGAGCTATTGAGAGGTAGATTATAGGTTATAAAAGAAAACGATTGTAAAGAATTTTGAAGATAGTTAATACTGTGGTTTTTATGTTTATTGTTTTGAAATGTTTTTATTACTGAGCAGCAATAATTCCAAAGTATAATCACAAGTTTGTTCTTCCAAAAGAGAGTTTTAAGAGTGCACTTTTTTTGTGTGTGTTGGATTCACAGGCAGATGTTAGGAATGATACACATACTACTCCGTCTACCCAATGGTTACACCTTTCCATTCTAAAATTCTCATTTGTCTCTTCTTTGTACCTTGAATTCCTTTACTGAGACTCCATTTTTTCATTTGTTCTCCACTTAGGCTTGGCTAATTTTGGTTAGGGTGGGACAGAACATGTATCCAGTAGCACTTCCAGGAGGAAAAACATGTGACATATTGAAAAGAGGTTATTAGAAGCATTTAATAAAAGATGATTTACAACTGGGTGGACAGCTTTATGGAAGATCAAGAAGAAATATGAAGCATTTGATGGATTGGCAGCAACTGGTGATGCTTGGATTTCCTAGGAGTGAACACAACAAGACTTCCTTCTACAAAAGGGAGCTGCCCAACCAGAGCTATGGTCTTTATCAAAGGAACCAGCCATGTTAACCAGAGTATAATGGAGAGGGAGGTAGAGATTAAATCCTGGCAGCTTTCTCTTCATGTCCACTGATCTCTCATTGGACTTTTGTACTGGGCACACAAAAGACAATGAATGAGTCTAGCTGATGCAGTACAGAAAGTAAAAAAAAAAAAACAAAAAAAGCAAAAAACTTATGCCCACAGTAGGGTCAAGAAGGGGATAGAGTAAATTTTTAAGGCAAAGCATAAAATAAACAACTGAGAGGGGATCTCTTTTAGTAAAGAGGAGACCAAATTAAATACATTTGGACATTATAAAGAAATTTTCCTATTGAGAAAAGAATTCAAGTGTGAGCAGATGTATGTAAAATAAAGCCATAGAACTCTATAAAGGTAGGATGGGCACTCTCACTGAGTGGAATTAAATAATTAAATAATTATGTCGGAATTAAATAATTCCATCATAATAACTATGTTATAAAATGGTTAACAAAAAGGTAGTAAAAGAAATATGTCAATGCTTAAAATATTCATTACTCTGTTTTATTTTTAATGAAGAACATAATTTTTATGGGGTGACAAAAGATAAATATAATTAGCATCACAAAATATGGTAATTTTCACTGAAAAGGAGTTCAATTAAGACAGAAAGATAGTGGAAAATTTGGAAAAATTGGACATTTTGAAGAGCTGAATCCATTGTGGGGAAGATAAACTCCAGGTTCCTATGCTGCATGTGTTATTTTATTTCAAGGATTTGTGGCATTTTTCTCTTTTACATTAACAACCTGTACTGAAAATAAGTCTCATCCAGAAATCTGCCTTCAAGGACAGACCACAACTACCTAATCACAACCTTTTTTCCTCAAGACAATCAAGGTCATCAGAACCACATCTAAGAGGGAAAGAAACACCTAATAACATCTTGGCAGGTGCTGCATAATCATACTTCAAATGACTTTCTGGAGATAAAAAGAAAGTAGCATGTTCTTGCATAACCGAACATATCTGCCTGAGTTGTTTTCCTACAGATGTTATCCTGGGAATAGAATCAAAATTGCTCATTCACTAGCAGTCTTCAAGGAGCACTATGATGCAGGGCAGGAAGAAGCCAGCTATAAAAAACAGAGGCATTCTCAATTTTGTATGAAAACACTAGTGTGGAAAATATATAAAATGACTCTTTGGTCTCACGTCTGCCTGAATTATTATCCACCTATGCTGAGTGTTCTAATTCTAGTGTCTCACAGAACTCCAAGTGGGTACATGCTGACCTATAGATATGTAGATAACACTGTCAAATGTCAGTTTCATTAACAAAGTTTGTATGAAACTTTCTACACATTCTTGGGCTGGCAGTATTTGTGGCCTAGAGCATCTACCCAATAATAAGTCCTTCAGAGCAAGTATTTCTTATTTAAGTTTGTATTCCCAACTTGAGCCCGGTGCATATGCAATACCATAAATGCTTTTGACATTAAAGGTCTTTTACATACAATATATTTACCACTCAAAGCAGCTGAAGAGTAGAGATTTATTTTAAATTAGCAATGTCCAATATATTTGTACTTAGGCATGATTTAATTTTGTTTCTAAAATAATTCAATTAAAGAAATGAAATTTTGTTTTATAGGACTATCTATCCATTTGTCTTTCTACCTGATATTTCTTGGACCCAACTATTTTTTCCCAAATACTAAAGAGAGCTAATGTACAGTTTCAGTGTAATATAGAAACAGCCCTACACTGCACACAATCTACCTTTATCCCCCAAGCTCCGCATCATGGCAGATACTAACACTCGAGCTTGAAACTTTTCTATTGAGTCCAAACTAAGGATCATAATCTTTTTCAAAGCAACCCTTCAAACATTCACTCCCAATAAATCAGTTGTTAAGTAATCAGAAATCTGTTTGTTGTCCTGGGTTCAGAGTTACACACCATGTAATGAAAATACAGACAGGTACAGATAGACACACATACATACATACATCTGTGTGTTTTTTTACTCTTACTAATTATTCTCTATCTAAATTCTAAAGTACTCTAGTACTCTAATTAAACTATACAATATGACTGACTAAACTATAACATTCAAGGACTACATTCCAACTAACTGAACTACTTAAACCGGGAGAAAGGAATCCACATACATTCCATTATCAGCATATTGTACTTTTGGAAACTAATATAGTATTTTGGATTTTGATTCAGTGGCAGCTGTTCAAATATTAAATGGACCTGGCCTGCTTTATTTATGCTTCTAATTTCTGTTTGCTAATAATTTCTGGCATAGAGAAATAGACTTACCTTGCTACAAATATTTATGTAGTATATAGTATGGGATAAAACATATGCTAGACTATGAAATTGTTCAAGAAGTACATGATCTCTGGATAAATGTCAGATTCCAGATTGCAATTAGCCAGTTTGATTTTTTTTTGCTACTATCAAAAGTATGTTTGTATCCATGTGTATGTTTTATAATATTACTATAAATGACAAATCCATGTGCTATAGAGTGTTTTATATTAATTTGCTGATGTGCATGCTCAATGGAATGAGCATGTTAAGTTTCAAGAGGAATAGTTTAACTGATAGAACATTGACTACTTTTCCTCAGGTTATAGCATTAAATAGTTGTGATGACTTAGATTCCATATTGACAACAACTTCAATGTAGTCCAACTGAAATGAGGTCTCAAGATATGACGAAATGAAGTTAAGCAGGCAATCATCATGATACTCATTTTCATAGTGTGGAGATACCTTCTTGCCAACATCTAGAAATGAGTATAGGGTAGAGTCTGGGCTTAAAAAGAAAGGGTTGATAATTTTAAACAATGGCAGCTTCACCTGAGATTGAAAGTTGAACAGAAGGACGGAAGTGTAATGAGTGCACTATCAACAGTGGAAGGAAGTCACACCTCTTTAGAATTACTCAAAACTGTGATTTTGTGTATGGGTTCAAATTTGCAGCCAGGGCCTGTCTCGGGTGAAAAGCATCTGGATGATTTGCAATCCCCACTCACGGTGGGGATTTCCTTTCCCAATGCTCTTCAAGTCATAGGTGATGGGATTTGGTACTGTACTCTGTGTTTTGGCAGGAGGTCTGAGCTCTGGTGGAGAGTCAAGGAATAGTGAGGCTTTTCAGAATCTGTGGCTAGCAAAATACATTGTGAGATATTTTATATTCTAAATACATTTTCCTGCTCTTTAGTGTTCTTCATTGGTCCTCAATTGCCTTTCAGAAAAATATTAAAGCAATATCCCCTCCTACACTTTGCATATTTAAACATATATTTTGTTTCACTTTGTGATTTCATTTCAATACATTGTTCAATTTGTGTCTAGTCTATTTTCCTTCAAGGTGTTTTCATTTCTCAGCACGGCCAAAAATAGCATACAATATACTCAACAAAATATTATATTTCCATATTTCAATATCCTTCACAATATGCATTTATTGACCATTACTTCCAGTCAATTTAGACTCCTCTAAGATATAAAAATAGTTAATCTGATACTAATGTATATTCATAAATTTTGCTCCAAGCTGGGAGATCTGTGGAATTCATTACATGAACTTTGAAGACAGGTGCAATGTCTCTCTCAGCCTGAGTTTTGTTTGGTTTGCTCTTTGTTTCCAATGGATCTTTATGTGTATTATGAGAATTACAATGATTAGATGTTTGGCTATTTTATATTTATTAAACATAGTCTTTCCTCTCCAGAAGTATATCATCTTGAAAAGAAGATAAAGTTCATGTGCAAATAACTATGGCAGAAGGGAAAATAAGATAAGTACCACATAAGGTGCACAAACAGCATGTTACAGAAGTATAGAAAAGAGAGACCTGGTTGAACAAAAAAGCTTTATTCAATAGATTACATTTTATTTGGCTTTCACAGCACAGAGATTATTTTAATATGTGTATTTGGAATGCTTTTAGTTCTTGAATTTTGAGAGACACCATTGCCATATTTTTGGTCATTATGACCAAAAAATATATTTAAAAATAAAAATGCATAATTCAAGGGTGAAAAATAAATGCCTCTGAGCATCCTTCCCAAAATTGTCCACATAGTATTTTTTTCTGAAAAGGTATGGCATGCCACAAATAAAATTTCTTAAACATATTTGTAGACATGTTCACTGATGTGTGAAACTTGATCAGCTATTTCCTGGGTTCCAAAGCACCTAAAAACATCACAGTGTTTTTTTTTATCACAAGAATATGTCTTTAAATCTTCACTCTTACAGAGAACCACTGGGATTATTTATCTTCACTTTGCATGGTGGAATTTCAGTAGCAATCTGTATTGATACTTATTTTAGACAAAATAAAACTTTTATCATGATGTGGAAGCAAATCCAGTGCTAAGTTCCAGAACTTAGGATCACTGTAAACACATCATTTGGGTTTGGGTCAAATCATATATCAATGCTCCTGTTACACAGAACTTGGGGGAAATTGTTCCTACATATTTTAGGTAGATTTTTCTAATATTTCTTTCTCCTGCTCAGAAATAACATATCATTTTTTCCTCTCTCCTTTCTAGAACTCTTGGCTTTTGTGATTTTGCAGAAAAATGAAAGCCAAGAGTTCTAGAAAAACAATGATTTTGTTTTTTCTTCTTCGCCCTCATTCTATTCTTGTAGCTCTTTCTCTAACTGCAAACCAACCCTGTATCTCCTGTCTTCTTGTTCAGTGGTTGCCTCCACACTTGACATTTTATATGCATGCTGTTCTCTGCTGGAAAGGCCCAGGCACAGGTGAAGTTAGATATAACTACCAACAGGTTCCTTTCAATCCTAGTCTTCTTCTTGTTTCCACAGTTTGTACATGCTGTTCTTAGGAAATGTTCTAACTCTTTCTATACTGTACCTAGTATAGAAAACTATTCTGTACTTGTGAATCAGCTACCTAATGGGCAAGACTTCTACTTTGCCTCTCCTTTGGAGATCGTCTTTTCCAACTTGGACCATTCTCACAAGTGCACATAGAATCAGGTACAATTTTATTTCATCTTCATAACTATTCTTGACTGATTTCCAACTTATGAATAGTAAATGAGGATGAGATAAGTTGGAACCTTTGAAGTTATCTAACAAGTAAGTAACAAAATTATAATGGAAACTAGATTCCATATGGGGAATCAGGCCCTCTTGCCACTGTCAACCTCTATAATACATGACACTTGAACAAATTACAAACAAAAGTAATTTTTACATCTTCTCCCTCCTTAGAGTCTCCATTGAGGCAAATATGATTTTTTCAAGAAAGAAATAAAACTAAAAATACCCTTTCATAAAGACAACAATGAGTAGTCATTTAAAAATGAAAGGAAATATGGAAGAAGAATCTCACAGAGAATTCAGCAACTCTTTGGAACCTGTATTTGGTGGAGAATTTTATGTATAAAAATTTTTTCATTTTATTTCTTAGAGAATGTTGGTCTTTCTTCTAATGTTAACACATTCATTTAAAGTAATATAATTATTAGAATACTCTACATTTCTTGATATTTAATGCAAAATGACATGCTATTTTAATCATAGAACTGAACTCACTATGTAAGTGGGTACAGGTACATGGCCAGTTTCTTAATTATGAGAATTCCTGTGCTTAACAGTAGAAGTTTTTATTCGATAAGTTTGTGGTAGACTCTAGAAATCTGTATGTTTAAATATTGTCTATGTGATTCTGATGTGCAGCCCATGAAAGAATGATGAATTCATACTATGTATTTTCAAAGATTCAGTAAAACCATGATATTTGTTAAGTGGATGATTTACTGAATTTTAAGACAATGATCATTTCTTGTTTTCTTCTTGATTATTTCTATCACTTTCAAAACTATTCTTTTATCATTTTTGAGAAAAAGTGATAGTAAGAGGAAAAAAGGATGGAAAGTGTATATCAATGTCATCAATCCACTTATCCAATCCACAGGAAATATTCATGTGGAGTCAATTACAGGAGTGGGGAGGAGGAAAGAATTAAAATCTAATGAAAGTTAATCAAAGAGAAGAACTTCCTTCAGGCTGGCCATGCATGTCTGTGGTTTGTCTGTCATTTATAACACTGCAGCCTCTGGTTCATAGTCAAGCTGTAATTCTGTCAGTTAATGTATCCAATTAACCCCACTAATGAGCTAATCAACAGTGTAAAATCTGTGTAAAATCACTGAGGGTGTATGATGAATGGGAAATGCACTGAACTCTCCCAATATAAAAAGTGCTTTATTGCACTTGTTAAAGTGGCACTGTCTTATCCCTCTCTAAAGGGTAATTTATCACCAGGGCCCGTAACAGTGCCATGCCCTGATAAGGCAGAGGTGGCAATAAACCCATCAGAAAATGATTACTCAGGAATGTGGAGCAATTACAATGTCTCTGTGTATCAGAGTCATAGGCTGGAGAGCAAATGTGTGTTTCTGTTGATTCAGGGTTCAAACAAAGGACCAGCAGTAAACTTGAAGGTGATCCATAACTTTGAAATGGATGGTATTTTTTTATACTTACGTATTCATTTAAAATTCTCTGAAGCAAATATTTCTGGTATCCCAAACCTGGTAATACTATTCCATTGTAAATGAGGGCAGTGATTCTTTCCAGAAACTTCTTATCAGGAGGATGGGGTAGCAAAAAGTTGATTGCCCTATGGGAACTACCCATTTCCTCCAAAATCAGTAGTTATTTATGTAAAAACTTTTCTCAGCAAATTAATAGTCCTTCACTTCTATTCATATACCAAGGTGAGATTCTAAAAAGCAATTTCCAGAAGGAAAACGAAGGCTTTCCTTGTGGTGTGGAAGCCAGCTTCATCCTCTTCAAAATACAGATCCAAAGCCAATTCCAGTATTTTCTGTCTCTAAACATACTGTACCTCTTATGGCTCGGTTCCTTGGTGGTTTATATGTTTGAAATCTGTTGGAAACCAAAAATAGACTTTGAGGAAAGAAAGCACATGGCATCTAATATTCATTTCTGGAATATTCTCTATTTGCTGCCTTGGCAGACCTAAAACCATGTCATTGTTTTCATGTTTCCATACCTGCTCTCTTTTTCCCTTATTTGTGGTCTTCATAACACAGTCATTCCCCACTATTTTCTTTTTAACCTCAGTATATCTCTCTTACTTTCTGAGAACTCATGACCTTTGCTCTATCAGGTATTGGTTTACATCTTCAACCTCTCCTCCCCTTTTCTTCTATTTTTATCAAGAAATATGCTCAAGCACCACTATTTAAGATTCTTTCCTTCTACCCTGAGTCCTCTCTGTAGTTACCATTTTTCACATAAAAATGGACCTTTTGTTTACCATTTCTGCTTGTTGATGCCTGTACTAACTTAACTCAAAAATCCCATCCCCTTACTTTCACCTTCTAAACTAAGAATGTTTTCTCTAAAGTCATGAATCTATCAAGTATCAAACCCAGTGGTTTTGTGATAGTGATCATCATAGTTAATTTAAAAAAAAAAAAACTCCAATGTAATTGACTACCTTTGCTCCCCACAAGTGCACAGCATCTTACTTTCTATGGCACTGTATTTTTATCTCTTTACTTCTTTGATTACTTTTCTTAATATCTTCTGTGAACTTTAGTAAACTGAACTTTATTCAATCAATATATTTTAAATACATATTTTTGAAGATTCAATGTAAATTATGTCTACCACACCTAATACAAAATTTAAACCTTCTTTTTAACTACAGTCCAAAGGGTAAGACTGCAGTTCCAAATTCATCCATGAATTTCGGTCTGAATTTCCAAAATTTGCTAGACAATTTAAAATTTGCAAAATTTGGATGTTTTACTGCTCAAAAGCACAGCCTCTTTAGGTAATAGAGAAAATCTACTTTAATAAACTTAAATTAAAGAGGGATTTTAGTAGTATACTGGGGAGTGACAGGACTAACCACAGTCACGTGTCTGTATACTTGTTCTTCAAATTTCTTTCTAAGTGCTTGTTTATTAAGTCTGATAAAACCCCACTCCCTTCAAAGGGTAGTGAAGACAGTTACAAATAGCTTCTGATGTTCATTATCTTAGTCTGCTCTGGCAGACGTCAATCTATGTAACAAACCCCACAGACTGGGTGGATGAATCAACAGAAAATTATTTCCAACTTTGTGGAGGCTGGAAGACCCAAGATCAGGGCGTCAACTGATTTGATTACTGATGATTTCAGACAGCCTCCCTCTTGCTGTATCCTCACATGATGGAGAGGGGAGGGAGATTATTTTTTCTGTGTCTCTTCCTATGAGGGCACAGATCCTATTCATGAAGCCTGTACTGTCATAACCTAATTTGCTCTCCAAGGTGCCAGATCCTAGTGCCATCACAATGGAGATTAGAGCTTCAAAACATGAATGGGAAGGAGTATTGTTTTAGTTTGTGCTGCGATGACAATATACACTTGAATGGGAAACTTCTAAAGAATAGAATTGTATTTCTCACAATTCCGGAAGCTTCTAAGCTCAGAATCAAGATACCAGAAGTTTCTGTTGTCTGTGAAAGGCAGCCCTCTTCTAGCAAAATGGTTCCTGATGCTGCATTCCTCCTGAGGAGAGGAACACTGTTCTCACATGGCAAAAGGTACAAGTGCAAGTGACCTGAATACTGAGGGAAGTCTCTTTTAAAAGATCCTTACCTCACTCACAAGGTATGAGCATTTGTAGCCTAAATGCTTCTTAATGGATCTTCCTGTCAATACTCTCACCTGCATTCCAGAGGAGGCACACTGAAACCGTAGCTGACATCAACATTCAATCCGTATAGCCTTCTGCCACTGGACCCGCCACATTTATATCCTTCCCACATACAAAATACATTTATTTCATCCCAAAAGCTGAAAAGTTTTGCTTTCCTTTAGTTTTAGCTTTCTTATCTTGTTTCAGTATCATTTCCAAAGTTCAAAATCTCACCTACATCAGACATGGATGAGAACAGAAATATAGAATTGATTCTGAGATGAAAGTCCTCTTTAGTTGTGAACCTGTGAAATCAAACAAAATAGCTACTTTCAAAATACAATGGTGGGACAGGCATCGGCACTCATTCCCATCCCAAAAGGGAGAAATAAAAACAAACGAGGGAGCAATAATTCCCAAGAAAGTCTAATATCTAGCAAGGAAGCTCCATGTGATCAAACATAATTTTTCCTCAAACATAATTCTCTTTAACCTTTCATACCCACTGGATGTGGGTCTCAATTTTGGACCTACTTGCTTTCTAGACACACTGGAGTAGTGGTTCTCTCACCATTGCTCTGCCACTTGTAGGTCATATCCCCAGAGGTCTGGGGTGGCCATATGGTCTACTGATACTCAGGCAATCACCCCTTTGCTTTGTAAACTGGGTATGTAGCCCTGATGACTTCAGAATTTCCTTTAGGGACATGCTTCTCTTGCTTTGAAGAATAACACATGTTTGAAGAAAAATAGCCACATCAATGTTTATAGCAGCTCAATTCACAATAGCTAGACTGTAGTACCAACCTGGATGCCTTTCAACTGATTAGTGGATAAAGAAGCTGTGGTATATATACACAATGAAATACTACTCAGCCATAAAGAAGAATAATATTATGGCATTTGCTGATAAATGCATGGAATTGGAGATTATCATGCTTAGTGAAATAAGCCAATCCTCAAAAAACAAAGGCCAAATGTTTTCCCTGATAAGTGGATGATGACATAGAATTGGGTTGCAGGGGATGGGGGGTAAGAGAAGAATGGAGGAACTTTAGATTATGTAGAGGGAATGAGATGGGGAGGGGTTAGGGGTATAAAAAATGAAGGAATGAGACAGACATCATTACCCTATGTACATGTATGATTACATGAATGATATGAATCTACATCATGCACAACCATAGAAATGAAAATTTGTACCCCATTTGTGTACAATGAGTCAAAATGAAGTCTGTAAAAATTTAAAAAAAAAGAATAAAGTTTTTTAAGGTAACCTAAAACAAAAAAAGAAGAGAAAAATAGTTCAATGGCCCCATCCTATAAAGTTCAAGAAACCTTTAGATTCATTTCCTGATTGCCTTTATTGCCTTCCATCTCCATCCCATTCCATTTCACCCTTTTCAGTTCAAACTGGCACTGTCCCTGCAGGATCACTGAATAGGTCCCTGGTTTATACCCACACTATTCTCCCTTAGCAAATAGTTGGTCTGTCACACTCTTAGCATTTTCTCCCAAACACACGTTCGCATGTTTTGTAATATAGACAGTTTGAGAATCTTCCATATTTTCAAAATTTTGATCCTTTTGGATCAACAATTCTATCCTCAATTTATTTCTTTCTTTGTGCATTTTACTATGGGCAGCCAAGAGAACTTGCTCAGCACTTTGCATAGAAATTTCCTCAGCTGAACATTCAATTCTATTACTTGTTCGTTCCGCCTTCCAGACAATACTAGGACACAAAGACCATTCAGCCCAGTTATTTACCACTTTATAATAAGGGTTTCTTTTCCTTTGTTTGAAAATGCATTCTTCATTTCTGTCTGAAATCTCATCAGAATGACCTTTTACCATTCATATTTTTACCAATATTTTATTCATAATTATTTATATATTATTTGGGAATACATAAATATTCCCAGAAGATGGAAATTTTCTATAGAGTTCTCTCTTCTTTCTGAGCTCTTACCTGAATCATTTTTAGCAGTGTCTTCTCAGAAATATTGGCTTTTTCTTCCATGCACACCAAAACTTTTCCCATCTCTGCCCATTACCAATTTCCCAAGCTGCTTTCACATTTTAGTATTTGTCATAGGCCACCAGTCTCAGTGTCAATTTCTTTCTTCATCTACTCAGGATGCTATAACAAAATACCACAGACTGGTTGGCTTAGACAACATAAATCTCTGGGAATCCAACATCAAGGTGTTGACCAATTTGGTTCCCTAGTTCCAGTTTGAAAAATTATGGGGTATTCCTTTATTTGCTCACTGTAGGCCAGTTGAAAGACACCTGACCATTTTAAGCTCACCTAGGTAGAAGGAGGTTGATCTTTGAGATTGTAAGATTGTGCTGAACCAGGCATCTACTCCAACTGACACTCCATACCACCTACTTTCTGTGTTCTCTATGTGAAATATAGCATACAACAATCACACGAGCTAAATACTGCAACGGTCCTCTTCTCTCTAATGCCAATCTCCAGACCATCCTTACTCTCTCTGTATACTGTCTTACTAGTATTCTCATTCCTTCCCTCTCCAATGCTGCTGCTTTAGTTCAATTCCAACATCACATATACCTAGACCTTTGCTAAGTGGTCTCTGACTTGAAGCTCTAACATTATTAATGCATTCTTCTCAATGTAGTCAAAGAAGAAGATTATTATCCTTAGCATATATGCATGCTATACTTTCTCTTTCCTCCATTTACCATCACATTTCTGTGCTATTTTTAGAATAAAAGGATATAACTCAACTCTAAAACAAAATTTCTTGAAAAGGTTTTTAATATTCCCTGTCTTTAATTCTTCCACTTTCCTCTCTGCAGAAATGGTAGAGGTTTTGATCCATACCAATCAATTAAACCAATCTTTCCAAATTGCTGGGGATATCCATCTTGCTAAATTCACCCTCAGTACCTATCTGTCTCCTTCTTACTTGTCTTGTAAGAGACATTACTTAATAGCAATTGATATAAATGACCCAGTTCTATTCTTGAATCACTCTCTTCTTTTCTCTTTAAGTTTCTGAACTTCTCCTTATTTGTTTTTTACCTCATTAATGTTATCTTTTCATTGTTCATTCATATATCTATTCTTTTTCTCAGAATGTTGGTATGTCCCAGGGCTCATTCTTAAGACTTCATTTATTCTCCTTACATAAATGTTCTCTCTAGTTTACTGTGCAGATTTCTCTGCATTTTGCCCCACACAAGCTTAACTTCAGTTATACTCACAAACCAGACCCCTCTGGTATGTGCATTATTTCTTTAATACTTTTTTATTTCTATAATCTTTCTCCTGCTCTTACATAATTGGCATTGATCAAGTCCATCCCCATTCTCTGCCTCTGATACCACTATTGTCATCTATAAGAGCCAACACTGCTACCTCTTCTAACTTTTTCTTATCACCGCTTGTCTATGCTTAGTGCTTCTTTAAGCCAGTTATTTAATCTTATGTTCTTACATAATTTGCTGTCAAATGCTTGACTACCCTCCTTATACTGAAGTTCAAAGAAAGAATGCTATAATCTGGCATATCATCAGGGCACTCTTGTAGCTAACCTGTGTGTGAATGGATAAGTTAACAGACAACCTGGACTTTTGATCCCTTCCAAACTCAACTAATATGACCTATTTCCTCTCAGCAAATTTTTCTCATTTTTTAAAACTACAATTTGCTTCCTAGAACTGACTCAATTCAATTCTCATTCCCAATTCCAAGAAACTAGGCCATGAATTTAAAGTAATACACTTATTCATTCTATTCATTTTTCTTAACTGTAATTTTTATTGTTGTTGATTTATTGGATATTAAAATGTAATTTTATATATTTAATATTAGTTTTATATAAAATTCTTTAGTCATGTCTGAAAGAGAAAAATAACTATAGAAGTTAAGTTGTTAAGAGTCCACAGGTTAATGAGGGAGCTTAACATCTTCAGACCCATTTTATTTAACTCAAAAATTCAGACTTTTAGACTCTGGCTCCTCACTTCATCAGTCCCTTCCTTACCCTTCCCTCTTTCCCTCCTAGCTTTGGCAAAGTGTCCTCCTTCCTCCCTGCAACTTCATCACTAGGAGTTCTGTAAATATTTGTTGAATTGACTATTACTTCTGTGGAAGTTCGTGGTTTTGCCATGAAAATGCTGGGAGGCAGGAAGGTTAATTGAATATGAGTCTCAAGGTGTCTTTGTTATTTCTCTCCATAGTACTAGCTGGCAGAATGCATTTTTCTCCTTTTCCACTCCCTGTTACAAACAGCCACAGGAGGCCTGAAAAGCTCAGGGCAAAGTCAAATAACTCAGTTAACAGGTTGTAGTTGGGTTCTGCCAGAAATCTACAGTACCAGTGCACTCAGAAAAAGATCATAGAATTGGAGAAAAGAAAACTGGCTTAAAACACAGAAGTACAAGTGCTGTTCTTGATGGTAAGAACACAACCTCTAGTACTGTCCAGCATCAGATTATCTATAGTGTGAGTGAAATATATGGGTTTTCTAATATACTTATCAAAATCTAGCAATACTGAAGGTAAGCCAGGTGTTGGCATACACCTGAAATCCCAGTAACTCAGGAGGCTGGAGCAGAAGGATTGCAAGTTCAAAGCCAGTCTCAGCAATTCAGCAAGGCCCTAAGCAACTTAGTAAGACAATGTCTCAAAATAAAGAATAAAAAGAGCTTGTTGCTCAGTGGTTAAGCATCCCTGGTTCAATCCCCAGTACCACCCCCCAAAAAAAATTGTTGAACATAAAATAAGGAATAGCACTGTGGTAGAAAGGTGACTCTATATCTTTTCACTGTAGAAACTTATTAAATGTAATCAATGATGCTGGAATTAATGATCAAATTGTTAAAATGGTTTAGAGTAACAAAACCCTGCAAATTCTTTACAGTCAGATTTAAAAACATGTTACAGAGAGTCCTGCCTTTTTCCTTAATCAGGATATTCTGTGACTGATCTTTTGTTATTCCAATACTCCCTATATTTAAAAAGTGCTTATGTCAGATTTATATTTTATAAAGATGAATAATATCTTCCATTTTGAAGAAAATCTTATGGTCTGTAACTGTTTGCATGCTTATTTTCTCTGTAGTTATATTGACCAGGATAACATCAAAGAAAAACAGAAAGATTTCTTGTCTGAGACCATGAAGTAGAAGAAAGCTCAGGTCATAGTCATAGAGTCACCACTGTGCTTTCACATTGGGTGAACTCTAAACTCAATGCCTGCTCATCTTTGATTTGTCCAATCCAGTTTCCTAGAAAGAGTTGTTTTTATTTTACTTCCCCTGGAATACATTAACTCACTATACCATGCATTCCCTTCTTCCACTCTATCCAAATTACCCTGCTCAAATCCTTAGATTCATACACCAAAAGCAATTCACTCAAAGAAACTTCCAAAAGATCCTCAGTAAAGCTTCACCATCAAATTAAAAAAAAATTTTTTTAATTACCTTTAAACATCCTTTAGCTACAATTTTACATCTTCAAGAAATTTTACAGGTTTTTTTTAAAAAAGGATATCACTCATTAAGGATGTGTCTAATGGTTTCCTGAACCCTACATTCAGATTAAATATTTGTATCAGAAATATTGCATAAGTGATGCTCTGTCTTTCTCTTTGGAGCCTATCAGGACGTATGTAGTATATAAATGTCTATTGTTTAAAAAAAATATTTAATCAGTAAGGCAAGCTCATATCTCCTACATTTCTCCACCATAAAAGGCATTTTTTCCCCACTTTTGTAATGAAAATCCATGTGAGGTAATTCTTTTAACTAAAAGAGTACCTTTTTTCCCAGCTAAACATTCTCCATTATTTTCTTTTTAAAATAAATTTGTATTATAAAAATGTTTTAGGTTTATAGAACTATTTCCAAGATGTTGCAGAGGATTCTTGTATTTATTATCTGTTGCCCTGATGTTAACATCTTAGCTTTATATGATGCATTTATCACACTTAATGACTGAATATTGACATTAAATTTTTTTTAATATAAATTTTATAAAATCTGTATATGTCAGTTAGATTATTTACTTTTTCATCTAATGTTCTTTGAATGTTTTAGTATCCCACCCAGGATATCACATCGTGCTTAGTCATCATGTCTAAAGGGTGACAGTTTCTTGAATTTTCCTTGTTTGTTATAATCTTGGTAGTTTTGAGCAGTACCCATCAGTTATTTTGTAGAATGTTCATCACATTGAGTTTGACTAAATGTTTATCTCATGATTATCATGATTAACTGGAATTGAAGGGTTTGGGAAGTCAGAGCATAGATGCAAAGTGACACTTGTATCATATTATACTAAGGTGACTTTTCACTGTTGATGTCAACCTCAGTCACATTACCAAGGCAATGTTTGTCAGTTTATTCCTCTGTGAAGTTACTACTTTTCCTTGTTTTTATACTTTACTTTTTGGAAGAATGTTACTTCACACGACCCACACTAAGCAAACAGGATGTTGTGTTCCACCTCCTAAATGGAATTGTATGCACATAAGTTATTTTTATTTCTTCTCTGTAGTCATTTTTCTGTTTTCCCAAATGCATTTGTTCAATCAGTTACGTCAGTGTGTGCCCATAGATATTTCCTTTAATTTTAGGCTAGAGTTCAGTTATACATTTTGTTTACTTTGCTCTCAAATCATTCTGGCTCTTTTACTGTTGTTGTGTTTGTTAATTAAAAACAATTTCACAGTGTGGAAATTCCTTAGAAAACTTGGAATGGATCCACCATTTGACCCAGATATCTTACTCCTTGGCCTATACCCAAAGGACTTAAAATCAGATTACTATAGTGATGCAGCTACATCAATATTCACAGCTGCTCAATTTACGATAGCTACATTGTGGAACCAACCTAGATGCCCTTCAACAGATGAATGGATAAAGAAACTGTGGCATATATACACAATGGAATATTACTCAGCCATAAAGAAGAATAAAATTATGGCATTTGCAGGAAAATGGATGATGTTGGAGACTGTCATGCTGAGTGAGATTAGCCAATCCCAAAAATCCAAAGGCCGAATGACCTCTCCGATAAGTGAATGATGATGCATAGTGCGGGATGGAAGGGAGGCAAGAATGGAGGAAGGATGGTTAGCATAGAGGGAAGGGAGGGGTGAGGTCAGGGTGGGGGGTAAGAATAATAACAGAATGAGACAGACATCATTGCCCTGTGTACGTGTATGAATGCACAGATGGGGTGACTCTACTTTGTGTACCACCAGAGAAACAATAGCTGTACTCCATTTGTGTATAATGAATCAAAATTAAATAAATTAAAAAAAATCACAGATCAAAGAAAATTTTTTTTCAGTTGGCTCCTGTATTTTTTTTTTGGTTTTTTTTTTTTTTTTTTTTTTTTTTGGTGCCAGGGTTGCTTAACCACTGAGCAACATCCCCAGCACGTTTTATTCCTTTTTATTTAGAACCTGCCAAGCCACCGAAACAGACATGCACCAATATGCCAGACATGGCTCCTGTATTTCTTTGACATATTATACAGGTTTGTTTTTAAGCACTTTATTATGTTCTTGTATATTTCCAACTCTAGACTGATAAATACCCATTATTCCAAAGAATATTCTTTACACCTATTAGAAACTAAGATATGAGTTTGAGATATTCTCATTGCTACTGGGATATCATATCTTCTAGGCTTTCTCAGAGTACATAGTTTGGAAATATAGCTTCGTTACAATCTGTGTGTAAACACATCTGTAATCATTTCTATATCTATGAATCTGCAGCAATATTAAGCTTAATGTGAGTTTGTAGTGGTGTTTCTGACTTAATTCAATATTAAGTTGTTTAACTGTGATCTCTTAATTATAATTTCTCAAATGGGAAGAATCCTAGCTCTTAAAATCCATAATTGATTTATTAGCTTTTAGTCTTATTGTGTGAATAGTGGTTTCAGAATTGCTAACTCATAGATGGGTGATAAATAACTTCTTTAGAAGTTATACTAGAGTATAGTCTTAAACACAGTTCTTTTTGTCTTCAGTCTTATATTCTCCACTTATTTTCAAAATCACTCAGTTTAGTATCTTTCCCTCCACCTTATGGTGCTATCATACATTTGCAATACAATTAGATTATTTTATCATACTTTGCATTCCATCCTGAAATCCTGACTTCCTATATTAAATTTGCATGCACTAAATTTTCATGTTTTGGAAACAAGCTTACCTGTGCTTTACCTTGTCAACCTTCCATAAGTCTCTGGCAGCCACTGATTTTTTTATGTCTTTATAGATTTTCCTCCTCTAAAATGTCATATAAATGGAGTGATATGTGATCTCTTCATACAGGCTTTGTTAACTTGGCAATGTGCATTTAAGAGTTATTCATGTTGTCATGTTCATTATTTTTTTTCATTACATTGTATTTCACTGTGTGGGTGTATGATAAGGTGTTTCACCCATTCATCTTTAGAAGGGCATTTGACTACCTCCATTTTTGGTGATAACTGCTGTAAATATTCAAAAGAAAAATTTCTGTGGACATTGATTTTCAAATCAGTTGGATACATAGCTATAAGTGCAATTGATGGATTGAATAAGATTATGTTTAGTTTTATACAAAACTGTCAACTCATCTCCCAAAGTGACTATCAGTTTGTATTCCCATCAGCAATGGGTGACATTTCTTGTTGCTTGGAATCCTTATCAATAATTGTTGCAGTTAAAAAAAATTGTTAATCATTCCATCAAGGCAAAAGGATAGCTGATTGTTTTTTGTTTTTTGGGTTTTTTTTTTGCTTTCTCTCCACTTTTAATTTTTTTAGCATTTTCTGCCAAATAGGTTTTTTTTTTTTTTTTTTTTTTTTACTTATTGATTCATTGAACACAAATGGAGTACAGCTATTGTTTCACTGGTTGTACACAAAGTAGAGTCACACCATCTGTGCTTTCATGCATGTACACAGGGCAATGGTATCTGTCACACACTCTGTTATTAATTTTACCCCCCACCCGCCCCCACCCCTCCCTTCCCTCTATAGCTGATTGTTTTAATTCCATAATGACTTTTTCATTCATTGACAATTTTTTTGTAAATCATTTATTAAATTAGTACTTACAGATGATCAATATTTTAATTCTACCATTTACATAGACAATGCAGTGTTTATGTATTAAATTTGCTAAAATTAACCTTCCCCTTTGCCTTAGTATCTTCCATGGACTTATCATTTTCTTTCATTTTGATTATGTTATTGCAATTACATTATTTATTTTGATACTCAAATTATCTGAAATTTGGTTAGTGGCAACCCATTTAAGTTTATCCTCTTGCTGTTGACATATTTAATACTAACAGTATCTAAACAAATTACAAATAATTTAAAGATCAGCAAAGTGATATGCAGATGGGAAAGGCAAACTCCAGAGTTATTATAATGTGTTTCATAAAATGCTCAATTTTCAACAAGACATGTAAAAACAACAACAATGAATTATTACTAGTATTTATTTTTTAAAGAAAATCTCTATCTATAAGGAAACCCAGATGTTATATTTAACATAAAAACAATTCTGGAGCACTATTATAACTATGTTTAAAGAATTGAAATTAACAATGCTTAGGAAATTAAAATATGAGGTCAATAATTCAGCAATTAGAAAATCCTAATAAAAGGAAATTATGAAAGCAACAACTAGAAATTCCACACATGAAATGTACAATAAATGAAATGAAAAATTCACTAGATTGGATCAACAGCATATCTAAAATGACAAAAAAACAAATCAATAAACTTTGAATTGATCAGTGGAAATTATTCAGTCAAGATTAAAAAGAAAAAAGATTAAAAAAAATAGTGAGATACCTATAAGAAAATACCATGCATACCAACAGGATGTAAATGTGACTGCCAGATAGAGAAAAGAGAAGGGACAGAAAAATACATTTGAAAAAATAAGGATCATAAAGCTTCCACAACATATGTAAATATTAATTGTAGCTCCAAGAATCTTAATGGACCCTATGTAGCATAAAGATGAAAATATGAAAACCTAGATACATCAAATTCAAATTTCTGGAAGACGAAGAGAAAAATCCTAAAATATCAAGAGATACAAACAGAACAAAAGCTACATATGCAGAACAACAATACAATTAAGCAATTGCTTCTCATTAGAAACAATGAAGACAAGAAGACAATGGGATTCACACATTTCCTGCAGCTTATTTCATAGATGCCAACACCAGAAATTTCACTTTTTCATGAAAGTTTGCTACATTTTGTGATGCCTTTCCTTCTATTTTCAGGTATTTGTGAAGGATATCAATCTATCTATCTCTATCTATCTATATAAATATCAATCAGACCAAATACATTATTCAGCATGCTGAAATTTTTATCTTGTGTATTTACTTTTGAGTCTTAATGGTTTTCATTCACTTTAGGGAATTCTCGATATCCCTCTTCACTGTGAGAGGAGAACCAGAAATAAACATTAATTTACATTCTTTAGTATAATAAATTGTTCCATATGCCAATTACTTTAGAAAGAAAATGTACTTTTTAAAATGTTGGATTCTAAAGCATAGAATGCATATAAATTGATTCTAGTTATCCAGTATTTCAATAGTTTTATGATTTTGATATTGTTTTGTTCCATATGGGAAAAAAAAGCAAATAAATTTCATCATGCAAGTGTCCAACTCACCTGTTCCACCATTACCCCAGTAAAATGGGTGGCAGAATCCCTCTCGCAGTCTCAAATGCCAGAAAATCCTTGTGTGATGATTTATTCCTAGCCTCAATATTAATTTTAATTAAATTAGCATACATTTCAATGTTTATGAAGGGATTGAGAGTATAATCATACTTCATTTTTGTATACTATTCTCTAGGAAGGCCTGCAAAATATTGACAATAAGTAGGAAATTTATCCCCCTTTGACTGGGGTGGTTGTGAAGTGCGGTGGGCAGGACTCTGATGAAGTTTCTTTCCATATGGAATAAAACAATCTCAGCATCATGAAACTTTGGAACACTGGACAACAAAAATCAATTCATACATATTCTGTGCTTTAGAACTCAACATTTTAAAAAATGCACTTTCCTTCTGAAGTGATGTCCTATTTATTGTCAACATTGTTCTTATTTGTTGTCACCTGTTTTAAGTACAGGGTGTCATAATCAAGGTTCAACAGGACAGTTTGTTCTTTCTATGGTTGTCTGACAACACTCTTCAACCCATCCCAGTCCACAGCTTTTAGGCACTTCCTCCTCCTACTCTTTCTCTTATATCTCAAACCACAAAATTTCTGTTTAAGGCCGGCTGAGGTGTGAATCCCACACTGACTGGAGTTAGTAAATCTCTATTTTATTTGTTATCCAGAACTCACCTCTGCTCTCTCAGAGCAATAAGAAAGCCTTTTCAGATGTTATGACTTTACAAGTAAAAGCTAGAGATGAGGGAGCCTGGATTTAGTTTTGTGATTTTTATCTTTTAATAACAGTGCATTTGAACAGCAAGTACATTTTGAAAGCCCAAGAATCAAATAAGCTAACATTATGGTGATGATTTTGAAATATGGATTTTAGTCTACATGGCAATTTAATTGCTAGTTAGAAGCGAATCCTGTCTTGCAGCAATAGGGTTAGTCAGTATTTCTCTAAATTTAATACCAAGCTATTGATTCATGACTGCTATGATATGAGGGCTTGTTGAAAGAGCAAGGGTTTGCAGATAAGGTAATTTTGAACAATAAAATTGTTTGAAGAAAAAAGCTGTTAAGAGAACAAATTCATTTAACACAAACTGAACCAGTCTCACAGGAATTTTGAAAACTGCAAACTTGATTAATAATGGCTGTTTGTTTAGATTTGAAAAGAGAAGAAGTCATGCTGTTAAAATAATCTCTTCAGTACTGTTTCCAAAAACATTTCAGATATTTGCTGCAATATGTCCATTGGTGGTAATATGCCTCTGAACAAGATAATATGTCTCATATATAATAAGATGGAGAGTCTTAATTATGATGAAGAATCTATGAAATTTGTAGAAGCTACATTAGTTCAAGCTGAAACTATTTTGTATGCCTTTCCACATGGATTTATGGATATTTCTGCCCACTACTAACATCTAAATCAATTCTCTGGTGTATGGTAAATTATCAGTTAGGTAAAAATTACCTTCAATACTTCAAATTCATCAAATGGATTTTAGTTTTCCTTCACACTGTCTACTCACTCTGTATTTATCTTCATCCCTTTTCTGCTGTCAAATTTTCTAAAATCTTTTTTTTAGAAAAAGTATAGCAAGTTTAAAATAACAGATAAGCTGAACTGTCATTCTTCATCATAGCATTTACATTTTCACCATTAACTATATTTAAAGCAGAGGTCCTGAATTAAAAAGGAAATTTCCAGATCAGTGCTTCTCAATCAGAGTGGTATTTAGCACAAAATTTCCAGGACATTTGTATCAGGTTGTATAGGGATTAGGAGAAGGGATTGGTCAGGCAGAGCATCATTTCTTCAATGATTCGACAATTTTTCCCTTTATGACTAAAAAATACTCATCTGCATTTTGGCCTCCTCCAACAATCCATAATACCAACATGAAGCAACACCATCCTCTTTCAACTTGTTACCTCTGTCTCCTCTGATTCTTTACCTCCTACTCTTAGTTTTCAACATGGATCAGGCTGAATCTTTGCCAGAAACTAAATTATGATATGACATTGAATCAAATAATAAGTACTAGAAGAGAAGGGACACGCTTCCTTATCAGAAACAATACATTCCTTTACGATAATTCTAACTGGGCTCAGACGGCTGAATTTTTGCCTTTCAGATGTGCTCTACAACAGTACTTCTCAACCTTCAGTGTAAGGTGGGAACATCTTGAAAGTTTTTGCAAACATCAATGTCTGGCCTTGACCCAAGATTCTTCATTTAATTGGTTTAGGGAGGGTTCTAGACATTGATTTTGAAATTTCAGAGTGATTGTAATATGCAGCTAAAATCAACAATGTTGAGATGCCAAAATAGTCATATGAAAAAGAACATATTGTTTGATTATTGTTTAAAAGGCAATGTGTAATTATTTTGGTGTATTGTTCTTGAGGAGTATTAATATGCAATGTTTCTTTTATCCTCAGAATATACTGTATAAAGGTTATTTGACACTTTACAAAATAGAAAAGCATTAATTGAACAAATGAGGTCCTAATGGTAGCTATGTAAATACAATGAAATACCACAGTGCTATGGACTACAATCCCATGGTTCTTTCTAAAGTAACATGCTTTTCTAAAGAGATTTATGTTGAATACTGATCCTATGTCATCTGAAATGGTATATTGGTCAAATAAACTTGAAAAACTCTTTAGAAAGTATTAGAACTTTGGATATTTTCAGTGAAGTTGGAAATTTTTTAAATGCCATTTGAAGATTTTCATTGAAGGAAATAATTTTCCCAATTTACTTGACTATAAATTTTTTGTGGTAACATATAATAATATCTAGAAAATCTCAGCTTTCCCTAAACACACAATGAAAATCACTGTTCTATACACATATATAATAAGTGCTTTTAAAAAGTCTTTATAAAATCCCATAAATTGATGTTTCCTGAAATTCAGAATGATAGACAAGTTCTAACTCTCTTACTGTATGATGCCTTGCTATAAATTCTATAGTAATACTCAATATTTTTTAGCTAGTGGAAATGGCTGCAAATCTATTGAATAGGTTTAGTGTTAGTACATTGATTCAAAACATAATTATAAGAAGAAAAAAATTTGTATGGTAGATGATTATACAAATATTTATTTTTTTATTTCATGTATTATACATGGAAAATAATATTTTTTATTTTCAGTACTTTATTTTTTTGTGTGTGTTCTTTCCTTTTTTTATTCATTTAATTTTGATCCATTGAACACAAATGGAGTACAACTATTGTTTCTCTGGTTGTACACAAAGTAGAGTCACACCATCTGTGCATTCATACATGTACACAGGTGTTGGCAAGGATGTGGGGAAAAGGGTACACTCATACATTGCTGGTGGTATTGCAAGTTGGTGCAGCCACTCTGGAAAGCAATGTAGAGATGCCTTAGAAAACTTGGAATGGATCCACCATTTGACCCAGCTATCCCACTCCTTGGCCTATACCCAAAGGACTTAAAATCAGACTACTACAGTGATGCAACCACATCAATGCTCATAGAGGCTCAATTCCACAATAGCTAGATTGTGGAACCAACCTAGATGTCCTTCAATAGATGAATGGATAAAGAAACTGTGGTATATATACACGATGGAATATTACTCAGCCATAAAATAGAATAAAATTATGGCATTTGTAGGTGAATGGATGAGGTTGGAGACTGTCATGCTAAGTGAGATCAGCCAGTCCCAAAAATCCAAAGGCCAAATGATCTCTCTGATAAGTGAATGATGATGCATAATGTGGGGTGGAAGGGACGCAAGAATGGAGGAAGGATGGTTAGCATAGAAGGAAGGGAGGGGTGGGGTTTGAGTAGGGGGCAAGAATAATAGAATGAGGCAGACATCATTGCCCTGTGTACATGTATAAAAAAATATATTTGACTATTTCTATTAAGGACAGCTAAAGTTTATGTCCATTTTCTGGCATGTCAGTTTTTTCTGCAACACTAAATTCTAACATACTACATTGCAGCTTCAAGCATCACTCTTCCAAGGAATTTGTCAATCATCAAACTAGAAAGCTAGAGCACTTGCCTTTTCCTTTTGCAATGGAAGCATTCGAAGTCATGATTCCCATATGGTCTTTGCCTAATAGAAGACCCTATCAAATCATATTTGCTAAATTTATTTTAAAAACAATCAATTACAGGGTATTTTGCTTTATTCATTCTGTAATTTTACATTTTAAATATGAGTTTTTCTTAGAAGTGTTACATTTATATAAACAGTTTACAAACAGTGTTTTAGTCATATAAACAGCAAAAAAATTAAAACATGTCGACAAAGAAAGTTTGTGGAAAAAATGTAGGAGGTAAATAGATAAATAATATGTAAAAGCTATTGGTAATTCATGTCATGTTATCTCCTGTTTTTAGGACCCTAAAGGAAACTCACTGAAATGAAACAATGAGATTCAATGTCATGTTGCTTTCCCTTGGACATTTTAAACAGCAGGAGGGATCCAGTGAGTGTCAGGAGGCTTCTGTTGGTGCTGAATACTAAAAAAGTAAAGAATTGTAATTTAAGGTAAATTTGCTTTGTAGAGGGTGCTTTAAGAGTTCTGAAGCCATCCTTTTTCTTTTGTAATCCATCTACCTCACTACCTTCTTCAGTTGCCTCTACTTTTCTTTTCAAGGCTGGCAGACACAGTGGTACCAGATACCAATGGTACTGACCTGAGAACATCCGCCTTGAGAGGTGAATCAGGTGTTCTCAGATTCTTCCTTTTGTAGGTTAGCATAATGTCTTAAAAGATTGCCAAGCGTTTGAAGGCTTATAACATTATCCCCGTTGAAGAGATAAATCCAACATTTGTAGTGATTTATTTTGTTTTTGTTTGCTTCAATTATTACCTTGAAAATATTAATTAGACATCTCATCAAATTAAACAAAAGAAAATGCACAGGTACCAAAAATTTGTTTTTCACTTAAAACCTTTCTAATATAAATGAACCCATTTTCTGGCATGTCAGTGTTTTCTGCAACACTCAATTCTAACATACTACATTGCAGCTTCAAGCATCACTCTTCAAAGGAATTTGTCAATCATCAAACCTTTCTAATATAAATGAACCCAATGACATACAAGAAGCTTCCTCCAGAAAGGAAGTTTAGCCTAACATTTTAAAATTGAAACTTCCAATATCTGTTTGCCAATGAGAATGATAATTTTAGTCCTCTGGGAGTAAGTTCCTTCCTTTTTAAAGTGTTATACTTTAATTTGATAATGACTGAGGTTCCTTTCTAAAAGGTGTATCAACTCAGCATTCAATAAAAATTATGCAGAGATTCAAGATGGTGGATTAGAGGAAGCCTGTGTTTCCAGTTGCTATGTAGCTCAAGATTTAAGCATTGAGAATGCAGCTTGTCAGAGAAATGGGTGTAAAAGGGACTTCACTGAAATTCAACATCAGACATTCAGAGTCTCTTAGAGACTTAGAAATTTGGGTGCATTGAATAAAGGACAAGAAAGAGTATGTTGGAGCCAAGTTAGTTGCTCCAGCAGCAGCAGATATGGTTCACTGCAGCAGGTGGAATAACACAAATAGAGAACTACCATGGACAAAATTGGCGTGGAAAAATGTGTAGACCAGAAAAGCAGCTTGAATTTAGCAGATCCAGAGACTGCACAGCAAATTGGTATTTCAAAAGTGCCAAGTTTCTCAACTGGCAAGTGAATAGCTGAGGCAGGAGTCATCTTGAGACAGGTCAAAATGGAACTTGCTGCCTCAGGAGCCTGAGAGATCTTAGGAAATATTGCCATACTGTGCCAGCAAATGCCTAGCATGTGATCTAGGGTGTATGTAGCAGAATTTGGGTGAAATAAGCACAGAGAAGATTGCGCCCAGGGACATTCGAGTCATAGATATGAAACAGCAGAGTGCATTATCCTTTCTCTTTGAATCTGGTGGCTCATATTACCACCTGAAGAAGGGGACTGAAGAGGTGAGTATGACTATACTCAAGGACTGAACCTGGCAAGGCTGTATCCATGGTTAGCAGAGTGTGAGATACCTGTGAAGTATCAGGTCCCCCACTCTAGCAGTAGAACTCACAGGAGGCTCCTGACATCCAGGATCCCAGGAGAGATTGACAACTGCCCAGGCCTTCAAGTTTATTGATCTAATCTCTCCAGAGCAGATAATACTAAAAAGTCCCAAAGAGCTACTTAAAGCTAAACCCCATCCACAGGAATGCTCCACTTAGAACTCTGCAACAGCCCCTTCCTGGGAGTGCATCTGGGCATAACTCCAATCATCAGCACTTCTCATTCTGTCCTACCTTATACTGGTGAGAAGGGAAGCTGAAAGGTATTTTTACCAGCTTCAGCTTTGGCCACTCTTGCTGGCAGCTTTGTAGAAAACACACATACACAAAGAAGGGGTTAACTACCCCAGACCTTGCTCTCTCTAAGGGGGACATAGCCCAAGAAGAGAAGGAAAGGACAGTCAGGAATAGGCAGTTAACATCCATTCCCATCAAAGTTTTGACCACCTCAATAGAGATAATTCTATCATTGTTCATTAAGAATCTTTTTGCCTTTTTCTTTTTCTGTTTTTGTTTTCTTTCTTCTTTCTTTCTTCCTTCCTTCCTTCCTTCCTTCCTTCCTTCCTTCCTTCCTTCCTTCCTTCCTTTCTTTCTCCTTTCTTTTTTCTTTCTCTTTCTTTTATTTATTTATTTTGTTGGTGTTCTCTCTGTGTTGATTGGCTTATGAATAATTATATACAAACATACATATTTGTTTATTTTTTATCACTTTTATCTTTATGATTGTTAATTTTTTTGTCTTATCTTTAAAGGGTTAGGGGTTTTGTTTGCTTCATTTTTGTTGTTGTTTCTTTCTTATTTGTTTCTCTTGTTTCTCTTTCCTTTCTTCGTCCTGCTTCTCAGGACCAAACTCAACATTGGAAATAAATCAAATGGCAGGGATTAAAAGATATCTCTCTCTAATAATATTTTTTAATTTATTTATTTTGATTCATTGTACACAAATGGGGTACAGTTGTTGTTTCTCTGGTTGTACACAAAGTAGAGTCACACCATCCATGCAATCATACATGTACACAGGGCAATGATGTCCATCTCATTCTGTTATTATTCTTACTCCCCCACCCCGACCCTACCCCTCCCTTCCCTCTATGCAAACCATCCTTCCTCCATTCTTGTCTCCCTTCCACCCCGAATTATGCATCATCATCCACTTATGGGAGAGATCTTTCAGCCTTTGGTTTTTTGTAATAATATTGAGTGTAAATTGTCTCAACTCTCCAATTAGAAGAAATATTCAGTCAGAATGGATTAAAAAAACAAGACCCAACTATATGTTCTTTTCAAGAAACTCATCTCACAGGCAAAGACAGCCTTATCCTGAAGATGAAAGACTGGAAATTGATATACCATGAAAATTAAATATGAAAATAAGCAGGAGTAGTTACTCTCCTATCTGCCAAAGCAGACTTCAAGCCAAAATGAATCAGAGGTTAAAAGGTCACATCATATTGGAAAAAGGGAATAATCCATCAAGAAGATATAATTGAATAATAATAGTTAATATTTATGTCCTTAACATTGTTGCACATAATTACATAAAACAGACACTTTTTGACTTAAAGACTCAGATAGATGCCACTAGAATAATACTGGGAGATCTCAACACACCTATCTCACTACTAGGTCATCTAGACATAAATTCAATAGACTTTTCAGACAGAAAAATATTATAAATGAAATGGACTTAACAGACATCTATAGAATATTTCATTCAGCAATAGCAGAATTCACTCTCTTCCCAACTGCTCATGGAAACTTCTCCAAAATAGACTGTATTTGAGGTCACAAAGCAACTCTCAGCAAATACAAAAAATAACTAGTATAATTCCTTGCATCTCGTCTGATCATAGTAGAATGAAAATAGAAATAACCTCTGAAAAAAATTACAGAAATTACATAAACACATGGAGACTGAGCAATGTACTTTTGAATGATGAATGGGTGATAGAAGAAATCAAGGAGAAATTAAAAATTCTTAGAATCAGATGAGAATAGTGATACAATATACTGGAACTCCTGGAACAATGTGAAGACAGTTCTAAGAGGAAAGCTTACAGTCTACAGAAAAAAGTCAAAACTTCCCAAATAAGCATGTAAGGATGTATCTCAAAGCCCTTGAAAAAGAAGAGCAAACCAATTTCAAAGTCAGTATAAGGAATGAAATAAGATCAGACTTGCAATCAATGAAAAGAAAAATGAAAAATCAATATGAAGACCAAAGAAATGAAGTTGGTTCTTTAAAAAGGTAAACATAATGTATAACCTTAGCCAATGTAACCAAATGAAAAAGAGAAAAGACACGAATTAATAAAATTAGAAATTAAAAAGGAGAAATTACCATAGACATCACAGAAATCCAGAGGATAAGTAGGGACTTTTTTTTTTTTTTGCAGTGCTGGAGATCAAACCCAGGGTCTTGTGCTTGTGAGACAAGCACTCTACCAACTGAGCTATATCCCCAGCCCAACTAGGGACTATTTTGGAAAAAAAAAAATGTATATATATATGTATATATATTTTTTTATGTAATATATATATATATATATTACATAGGACTCACCAAAATTTAATCAAAAGAATATAGAAAACCCTAAACTAGAAAAGAGATAGAACTTTTCTATCAGTAACTAGAAAAGAGATAGAAGCAGTAATAAAAATCCTTCAACAAAGAAAGCCTTCAACAGAACTTTAAAGAACTAAGGCCAGTTCTTCACAAATTATTCTAAAAAACAGAAAGGAATAAAATACTTCTAAACTCATTCTAAGAAGCCATATTACTCTCATACCAAAGCTAGTTAAGGACACATTTAAGAAAACTACAGACCTATATCGTTCATGAACTTAAGTGCAACTATTTCTAAGAAAACAAATTGTGTTCAACAGCATATTTAAGAAGGTTGTAGATCATAAACAACTTGGTTTTATTCCAGGTTTGCCAGGATAGTTTAACATATTTTAATCAATAAATACAATTCATCACACAAATAAATTTAAGCAAAAAATCACATAGTTATTTCAATAGAAAGCCTTCTACAAAATTCAGTACCCATTCATGATAAAAACACTGAAGAAATTAGGAATAGAAAGCACTTATTTCTACATAATAAAGGCATATCAGACAATCCAAAGCTGTCATTATGGTGAATAGGAAAAACTGAAATTATTTCATTTTAAAATCCAGAATAGGACAAGAATATCCACTCTTACCTGTCCTACTCAATTTAGTACTTGAACATCTAACCAAAAGAATCAGGGAAAAGCTGGGCATGGTGACACATGCCTATTATCCCAGCAGCTCAGGGGAGGCTGAGGTAGGAGGATCATGAGTTCAAAGCCAGCTTCAGCAAAAATGAGGCACTAAGTAACTCAGGGAGACCCTGACTCTAAATAAAATACAAAATAGGGATGGGGATTTGTCTCATTAGTTGAATGCCCCTGAGTTGAATTCCTGGTAGTCCCCCTACCCCACCTCAAAAAAAAAAAAAAAAAAAGAATCAGGAAGAGAAACTAAGAAGTAGAAGAAAAATAGAAAAGGAAAAATGCAAATTATTACTCTTTGCAGATGGTATGATCCTGTATTTAGAAAATCCCAAAAGTTCCACCAGAAGACTAACAGAGGTAATAGACAAATTCAGTAAAGTAGCAGGTTACAAAATTAACATACAGGAATGAGTAGCTTTCCTAAATACCAATAATAAATTGCTGAGAAAGAAATCAGGTAAAGGATCCAAATTACAATAGCCTTAAGATATATCTAGGAATAAATATAACCAATGAGGTAAAAAAACTCTAGAATGAAAACTATAGAACAATGAAGAAAGATATTGAAAAGACACAAGAAATAGAAATATCCTATGTTCATGGTTAGGCAGAATAAACATTGTCAAAATGACCATATTACAAAAACAATATGCCAATTTAATGTAAGCCTCATCAAAATACCAAGGATAATCTTCACAGAACTAGAAAAAAGTCCTGAAATTCATTTAGATGATTAAAAGACCCAGAAGCAAATTCTAAGCAAATTAAAAGACCCCAAAGCAATCTTAAACCAAAAATGCAATGCTGAAGGTACCACAATACCTAAATTCAAATTATACTACAGAGCAATAATAAAAATTGCACATTGTTTGCATAAAAATAGATACATAGGCCAATGGTACAAGCTCATAAAAATACAGTCATATGATTCCTGACAAAGGTACCAAAAATGTAAATTGTAGAAAAGACAACCTTATGAACAAATGGTTCTAGGAAAACTGGTTATTCATATGTAGAAGAATGAAACTACATTCTTATCTCTCACACAGCACAAAACCCAATACAAAATTGATTTAACCTAAGAAATAGACTAGAAACTATCCAATACCTAGAAGAAAATGTAGGGTCAACACTCCAATATATAGGTGCAGGAAATGATTTTCTTAATAAAACACTTAAGCTCAGGAAATAAAACCAATAATTAATAAATGGGATGATATTAAAATAAAAGTTTTTCTCAACTCTAAGTGAATTAAGTACCTAGGAATTAGACCAGAGACCCTGTGTCTAATAGAAGAAAAAGTAGGCCCAAATCTTCATCATGTGGGCTTAGGACCTGACTTCCTTGACAAGATTCCTAAAGAACAAGAAAAAAAATCAAGAATCAATAAACTGTATGGAGTCAAACTAAAATGCTTCTTCTTGGTGAGTGAAACAATCAATAATGTGAAGAGAAAGCCTACCAGGTATGAGAAGATCTTTACCACATGCACTTCAGATAGAGCACTAATCTCCAGATATATAAAGAAGTCAAAAAACTTAACACCAAAAATACAAATAACCCAATCAATAAATGGACTAAAGAACTGAGCAGATACTTCACAGAATAAGATATATAATCAATCAGTAAGTATATGAAAAAATGTTCACCATTTCTAGTAATTAGAGATATGCAAATCAAAACTCCTCAGATTTAATTTCAGTCCAGTCAGAATGGCAATTATCAAGAATACAATTAACAATAAGTGGTGTAGAAGATGTGGGGGGAAAAGGTATACTCATATATTGCTGGTAGGATTGCAAATTGGTGCAACCACTCTGGAAAGCAGTATGGATATTGCCTAGAACACTTGGAATGGAACCACAATTTGACCCAACTATCCCATTCTTTGGCCTATACCCAAAGGACTTAAAATCAGCATACTACAGTGATACAGCCACATCAAAGCTTGTAGCAGCTCAATTCACAATAGCTAAACTGTGGAATGAAACCTAGATTCCCTTCAGTAGAAGAATGGATAAAGAAAATGTGGAATATTACTTAGCCTTAAAGAAGAATAAAATAATGGGATTTTCAGGTAAATAGAGCTGGAGAATATCATGCTGAGGGAGATAAGTCAATCCCAAAAAAACAAAGGCCAAATGTTTTATCAGATACATGTATAGTGATCCAAAATGGGGTGGGAGAAGGGAAGAATGGAGAAACTTTGGATTGTGTGCAGAGGGGAGTGAGGAGAGGGGAGGGGGTATGGGGGTGGGAAATATGGTGTAATGCGACAGACATTATTACCCTATGTACATGTATGATTGCATGAATGGTCTGACTCTACATCATGCAGAATCAGAGACAAGAAAAATTGTGCCCCATTTGTGTACAATGAATTGAAATTCATACTACTGTCATGTATTACTACTTAGAAAAAATTTTTAAAAATTAAGTTTTTGAACAACCAAGGAACTTATTTAAAATGTGAAAAGAGAATTATTTAAAATGTGAAAATTGCTAGGTAATCTTCTGGCAGAGAAATAATATCCAGAATAAAGAACTGAAAAAATGTAACACTGCACACACACACACACACAGACACACACAACCCAATTAATAAATGGGTAACTGAACAGCTATGGCTTGCATGGGAGGTGCCCCCTCAAAAAAGCTCCTGTAAATGCAGGAATATTCAGAAGTGAAATAAGTGGATACTCAGAGCTACAACCTAACTTGTTCACCCTAGGTTGAATAGACTCAATAGTAACTGTTGGCTGGACAGCCATGAGTATAAGAGGAGGGTCAGTGGGGGTGTGCCCAGGAAGAATACATCTTCCCTGTGACCCTTCCCCTGTCCCCTCACAGCTTCCTGACCTCAGTTTTCCTTCCCTTTCCCCATGATGCTTTGCCTCATCTTGGGCCCCAGCAATAAGTCAGCTGTCTATGAACTAAGACTTCTGAAACTGTGAGCCCCAAGTAAACTTTTCCTCTTCTAAGTTGTTTTTTTGGGTGTTTCAGTCACAGTAACAAAAAAGCTAATTAAATCATGAACTAAACAGACTATTCTCAAAAGAAATGTGAATGACCAACAGATATATGAAAAAATATTCAACATATTTAGCAATTGGGGAAATGTAAATCAAAACTACAGAGATTTCATCTAATTCCAGTAGATATAATGTCAGCCATCAAGAATACAAACAACAACAAATGTTGGAGAGGATGCGGACAGAAAGGAACATTTTACATTGTTAGTGGGATTGTAAACTAGCAAAACCCTTATGCAAGTCATAGAGGTTCCTCAAAAGAAATGGAACCACCTTATGACACAGCTCTATCATTCTTTGATATTTATCCTAAAAATTAAATTCAACATACTATAGATAGACATGCAAACCCATGTTTACAGAAGCACAATTTACAAAATCTAAATAAAATATGGTACCAACCTAGGTGTCCATTAATAGATGAATCTAAAGAAAATGTGTTATGCACACAGCATAGAATTTTATTCAAACAGAGAGAAATTAAATTATGCCATTTTTGGTAAAATGGGTGGAACTTAACAACATTATTTTAAGTGAAGTAAACCACTTTGTTATGTGGAAGCTGGAAAGATAAAAAGAAATTTTGAGAGAGCTATGAAAATTGATGGGATATCAGTAAAGTAGAGGAAAGAAACCAGGGGGAGAGATGTGAGAGGGCAAAGGAAAAATACTGGGAAATGATATTGATCAAATTCTATTGTTATATTTTGTGTCTGTACAAATATGTAACAATGAATCCCACCATTATATAAATAACTATAATGCACCAAAATATGAAAAAAAAAAGAGCATGCTTTTAAAATATATTTTAAGCATCTCTTTTTATTTAGAATTTGAAACTAAACAATTTCAGCAACAGGTACTTATCAGAAATGGCAAAAATGCATAATTATATTTCTAAGATATCCTTACCCACATGTATATCTGTAGTTTTGCACTATGTAGAATATAATGTTTACTTAATGCTCATGTGTTTGAAAAGTAAAGAAATACATAGCAATTCTACTCCAAATATGTCCCTAATAACTAAAACATCCTGTTAATTGGAAATAGTTTTTTTAAAACCTACTTATTTATTTACTTATTTATTTATTTATGCTTATCGTCATACAATATAGTCAGGTTGATTTTGATATATTCCTAAATGCACATAATGTCATTTTCTTCCTTTCAGCCCCTAGTATTTCCTCTTTCCTTCCCCTGATCCCTTTCTCTATTTTATTGGTCTCATTTCTAAGCACAATTTGGTCAACTTCGTTCCCCAATTCTTCCTCTTTCCCTCCTCTTCTCCCTCTCTTTTAATCCCCTGCTTCTACTCTACTGATCTCTCTTCTATTTTCATGAGGTCTCCTCTTTTTTAAAACCTTTTTTCTCTTCAGTTTCCACACATAAGTGAAAATATTTGACCCCTGATTTTCTAATGTCTTATTTGACTTAGTATGATGCTTTCCGTTTCCATCTATTTATCAGCAAATGACATAACTTCATTCTTTTTTTATGGTTGAGTACAACTTCACATTGTGGGTGTGTATATGTGTGTGTGTGTGCGCGCGTGCACGCACCTATTTTTCTTTATCCATTCATGCACTGGTGGACACCTAGGCTGTATCCTGTAGCTTTTGTGGATTATGCTGCTGTAAGCACTGTTATGTATGTATCACTACAGTATGCTGATTTTTAGGTCTGTTGGATAAATACCACAAAATGGGATTCTGGTCTTTTGAGAAATCTTTACATTGCTATCCAAAGTGCTTGTACTAATTTGCAGTTTCACCAGAAATGTATGAGTGTACCCCTTCCCCACATCCTCACCAGAAGATATCTTTGTGTTCTTGATGATCGCCATTCTAACTGGGGTGAGATGATATTTCAGTGTAATTTGGATTTTCATCTCCATGATCGTTAAGCATATAGTAAAATTTTCATAAGTGTGTTATTTTTATTTCTTCTTTTGAGAAATGTCTCTTTAGCTCTTTTGTCCCTTGATCACGTGGGTATTTAGTTTTGGATTTGTTTTGTTTCTTTGGTTTTAAATTTCTTAAATTCTTTATGCATTATGGTTATTAATCCTTTGTCAGAAGAGTAGCTAGTAAAATTTTTCTTCCTTTCTGTAGGCTGTCTCTTCATGCTTTTAATTGTTTCCTTTGCTGTGCAGAACCTTTCAAATTTAATGTTGTCACATTTATTTGTTCTTGGTTTTATTTCTTGACCTTTAAGAGCCTCAGTAAGAAAGTTGATGCCGATGACGATATGTTAGAGTTTTTGCCTATGTTTTCTTCTAGCAGTTTCACTGTTTCTCTTCCAATCTCTAGGTATATGATCCACTTTGAGTTGATTTTTGTTCAAGGTGAGAGATAAAGATCTAGTTTCATTCTTCTACATGTGAATAACTAGTTTTCCCAGCACCATCTGTTAAAAGGCTATCTTTTCTCTGATTATGCTTTTGGCAACTTTGCCAAGATTAGATGGCTGTTTGTATATGGATTTGTCTCTGTATCTTACAGTCTGTTTCTTTGGTCTTCATATCTATTTTCACACCAATGTTGTACTGTTTTTGTTACTTTAGCTGTATAGTGTAATTTGAGAACAGGTATTGTGATGCCTCCAGTTTCACTCTTGTTGCTCAGGATTCCTTTGACTGTTTGAGTTTTTAATTATTCTATATAAATTTTAGAACTATTTTTCCCCAGTTATTTAAAGGATGTCAAAGGTGTTTTCATGGGTATTGCCTTAAATCTGCTGATTGATTTTGATTACATCGCCATTTTGATATTATTTCTACCTATCAATGAACATGATAGATCTTTTCATCTTCTAAAATCTTCAATTTTTCTTCAGTTCTATCATTTTTTATTGTAGAGATATTTCACCTTCTTGGTTAGATTTATTCCCAAGTTTTTGTTCATTTGTTTCTTTGTTTTGGGGGGGTTATTTTGAATGGGAAACTGGGAGGACATGATGTCTCACAACAGTCACACGCAAAGGCAGTCAACTAATACTTCTTGTGAATTCCTAGCTCCCGAAGTACAAAATTGCCTCATGGCTGCTTCAAGGTGGAGTTCCATATCAGCTCTTCATTCTGCGGCTGAGTTCTGTGTACTCCTCATGCCAGCTTGCCACACTACCTCTGGTTCACTCACTTGGTGAGTTATTTGGTCCACTCAAATAACTCCTTTGTTCCACAGGTTCCCCAAAGCCAAATTTTCTTCAGAAATTCAGTCTCTGTTTCTGCTTGGGTTGCCCCTCCCCTCCATGGTAAACTGGCTCCAGAGTATTATTAGCTGGATTTCCAAAGTACTTTTTTCTGCCTTAGGTTCATAACACCTAAATTTCTGTGTCTTTATGATTTTGATATTAAATTTCAGTACATGCTCTGTTTCACCTACTTCACTGGGAAGCAGTACTCCCGCTGCTTGAATTCTGAACCTTGATGCAACTGAAAATCTCACCTTCTGTCTAATCTGCCACCATTTTCTCTTCAATTAGTGATATATTTTGAAAAGATTGTTAAGTTTCTACCTAGAATTATGGGGGAGAATCTACCAAAATTTGCAAAATTTTTATTGGTATGCTGGAAATCACAGCTTTATATATTATGTTTTTGTATAAGAAGTAGAAGAAGGTTAATGCTGGTGATAGAATAGCCTCATAGGGCAAAATTGAGTGAGTAAGCATTTTATAAGCACAGTTAGGGATTTAATTATATTTTCATATAGTTGATATCATAATTCAGTGACACTTTCACAAATTAATAGTTTGGAAGGAAGAGTCATCATATATGTAAACACTGATGCACACACCTGCTATATATTCCTAATTTGTTTAGACATAGTGAAAAAAATCTCGAAGTCAGAGGTGCTGCAGCGATCATATGGAAGAAATTTATTGAAATGATGCTTTTATTGTGCCTTGTTCTATATGGAGTAGAGCCTGGCAGTGACACACTCCCCCAGCTGGGGTCTTATTCTTATACAGGAGTTGAGAAACAAGCTAGGTATTGCACCATTTAACTTTAGTCCTGGATTTTTCTGCAATGGTCTAGAAGAAATTACTTGAACAATCTACATGTTAATCCTAAACATTGTGTTTCCCTAATTCTTAAAATCAAGACCAATAAAATCAGAATATATGTTTTCACAAGTGTTCCATTGGATTTCAAGACCCTGGAATTCCATGATCAGAATAGAACAAAAGCTATTTCTATCCATCCTCATCATTAAACTATTACAGTGTGGATATGAAGCCTTATCAGTCTATCAGGTTACTTAATTTTCACATTTAATTTAATGAACCCTAATGGACTGTTGAAACTAAAATACATCAAATGAAGTTGAAAAATAACTTGGAGGCATGGTAGGGCCCCTTTCTCTTCTTGGCTCCCACATAAATAAAGATGTGCTTCATGATTCCATTTAAAAAGAAGCAGTTAATTAATTATATTGATATTGAGAATATTTGCATATTAATGTTTAGGATATTAGCTACTGTATGAGTAGCTTAATCAAATATATTTGAAGACAAAGTGTGAAGAATAAAAAATGTTCAATTGGATTTTACTGTAGTTTCTGACATAATGTAGCCATAGCCTTAGAAAGGGCATTTAATCATATTGACCAGTTTTTGACTTTTTAAAATGATATTTTCACACACTGAACAGTAATGTGTAGTTGTTATTAGTTAAATGAAGCAAAATATAAAGTATTCCATTAAAATCCTTAACTTTTGACTACCACCCACTCCACAAAGGAAAATAAAAGCAGGGGAAAAATAAGAGAAACAAAATGGAAAAAATAAACGTCTGAATACATATTGTATGTATTCCAGTTTTCTAAGTATTTTTATTTATTGCTCAATTTAATTCCTAAAATTACTCCTTGTAATAAATGTTGTCTGAATTACATGGTTGAGGATTTTGTAGCTGGAACATATAATTTAACTAGTGCATAATGGATTTGCAGCAGGTGTTGTTCATATTCATATTGAATGATACCAAATGTGAATAAGCTCCACCTTTATACTTCCCATGGCCACCTTCACCAGTCCTTAAAATGCTCACACAAATTCCGTGCAAATATCACACTTTTAATATCAGAAACTCTATGTTAAACACTTACCAGCATACCAGCATCTTTTTTATGTCCTCAAGGATTTCAAACAAGGTTTCACCTGGATCTTTAACAAGTCTGTAGTTATGCCTGGCTGCTAGTATTATACCTCTGACTCAGATTTTATGTTTCTGCCATTTTTAAAAATCTCCTTAGTGTTGCACAAATTTAAAAAAACACTATTCTTAGTGGAGAGAATGGAAAAGTATCTCAATCATCTATTAAGGTGAAAGAAGATATTTACAGCAAAATATTTGTTTGCATTGATTGCAATTGAAAATGCACCTAAAGGCATTTGACTGATTTTATTGGATCGCATTACTACTTATTTAACTGTATTTTTCTCCAAAATCCAGGGTTATTTTAACCCTCCCCTTGAGTTAGGTAAAAGAAAATAGGCTTCTTTCCAATCTAGTTAATATATTTCGACCCAAATTACAATTTATCATCCATCTCCTGGTAGAACTTAGCAAACTAATTTAAGTTTTGAAAAAATAAAATTGATCCGTTTCTACAGTTTTATTTTGCTATTGGTCATTACTCCAGAACAGGAGATATGAGGAAAAATCGTAGACAAAAAAAAAAATAAATAATATAGCAATAAAATAGTTAATTATATTCCTGAACAATGGGAGAACAAGCATAAATAACCAAAATAACAAATCAATGACTCATTTTTTATCATATTATATATAATAAAAATGACTGGTGGTTTACAAATTAATGCTTTTAGCACTCAATTTATTTCTATATTTTCAGTATTTGATGTGATAAATTGTAATACATCATGAAAACAAATAAAGGAATACATGTAAATACATATTTAACGCAGTTGACATGTTGTTCTAAAATACAAGTTGCTACATGTTTTTGAAAAACATTAGAAATTTCTTAGAAAGTCAATGTGATGTTGTGATATCTAGAATAATTATAGATATTTATATATCAGAGACTAATTTCTGTAGTTATTATAATCTCAATGATCATAACAAAAAAATAATAGCATCATTTTGAGGGGGAACACACTAAAAATCATGTAATTATTGTGTACGCATTTGAATTTTCAAAGAATGCCTTTCTTATAAAATATTTGGGTGGCATCTTTTTTCATAAAATGAGGATAATTCTATGATGAACTCATAATCACAATATTCCTCACTAATAATATTATATTTATCTCTGCCTCACTAAACAAACTAGAAAAAATCAAAACTAGATAAAAATCGGTTTGTAACTTAGAGAATTGGTTAATATTTTCTCAGATATTTTTGAATATTTAATGAAATGTTAAAATAGTTCTTTGTTACCTGTAAAATATATATATTGAAAAGGCTTAATTTAATATATCTGAAACTAAGCAATTCCAAATTTAAACAAAGTTTAATGAGAAGATATAACATTTATGGCTAAAATTAAAACCTTTTAAGAATAGAGATGCACTGAATATTCAAATTTTCTTTTCTTACCAAAAAGTAAATGATTATTGTACAATTCCAGCATTAGAAAAAACAGTGATTTTAACTTATAACATATTAAGGAAATATTCTACATTTAAATTTAAAAATTATAAGAAGATAGCATGTTGCTATAATGAGAATTAAACTTGTGATTTTGAATTAAGCTAATGAACAAAAAGGCATAGATTGGCACAACTTCAATACATGATGAGACTAAAATAAGAACAAAAATAATTTAGTGAAGACATTAAAATAAAAATTAAATCCCCATCTGAGCCTTGTTTAAATTATAAAAATGCCTCTGTGCATAATTATATTAATTATATAATATTAATTATATATTATGATAATGTATGTAATGTACATAATCCTCATTTTACATACATAGTACATAATGTATATAATCCTCATTTTACATACATAGCTTTTTTAAAATGGAGAGTTACTGCATCTCAATCTGGAGTAACTAGGACTTAATTTTACATTGCACTTTGGCCATATCTTACATGGTAAATACTCAGACAAAAGAAACAGAAGAGAAAAAGAAGTATTCAAATTGCAAATATCAAGTTAGGAAATACCTAGTAGTAACTATAGCAGGACTTAAACACAAAATTTAACATGATATAGATCATTATTTTTATACTTTTCTCACAAGTCACTGAGAGAATAAAACAATTCAAAATACCTAGTGCACAGCCCTCTTGCAATGCAGAAGCTACCTATCTCAACTCTGATATTGCTAATATTTCTTCATGATATATTATTATTAAAATTAATCTCATAGACTTTTATAGCAGATTCACTTCTGATTTTGTGGAGCATTTTTCTGATTTTGATATTGCACTGCATTTCTTGAGTCAAGAGTTGAAGGTCTGATAGGAAAGGAACATGATACAATAATATATGCCATACAGCATAAGATACTGTGAACTTCAGTATCAATATGTTACTTCAAAGTAGCACCATGGAAATCTCTTTTTACTTCCTAGCTACATATAGCAAGCAATTAATTGCTGTAATTCTCAATTTTATATGTAAAATGGGATTAATATTAAATAAGGTTAATACTATTTCATAGGGCAAACAAATATGGTAAGAGAATATACAGATGGCAAATAAACACAGAAAAGGTATTTCACATAATTTGTCATTGTAAATTAAAACCACAATGAGACATGAGATAACACTTCTTGTCTATTTGAATGACTAAAATGGAAAAAGTAAGTAACAATAGCAAATGCTGGAGAAGATAAAGAATAACTTATAAAATCTATATGAAGCCAATATGACCTTCACCTATATAAAACCAATATGGCCTCCAATGGGTAAATTGACAATAAACAGTAATGGAGTCATATAAAGGAGTACTATTTCAAAATGATAGGCATGAGCAGCATCCAACTACATGAATTAAATATTAAATGCATTTTTCCAGTGGACAAAAGATATACCCCAATATGTGCATCTTGCATGTTTCCATTTACATGTCAATGTGTAAAATGGCAAAAATTTAAATTACAAGTAAAATTATAGAAAATAAGTGGTTGGGAAAAGGAAGAACTGTCAGTTACAAGAGAATGTAGAGGAGAAATTTTAGTGTGAAGGAAATGTTCTTTGTGGTACTAGGGTAGCACAAACACAACTATGCATTTGTCAAAACCCACGGGACCATACCTCATAAAAAGTGAACTTTAGTGAATGCGAGAGTTCACTTAACAAAAATGAACCTGCAGGGCATAGTGGCACATGCCTGTTATCTCAGCAGCTTAGGAGGTTGAGATAGGAGGATTTCAAATCCAAAGCCAGCCTCAGTAATTAGCAAGGCCCTAACCAACTTAATGGTGACCTGGAACTATATGTGATACATTTTCAATTGTTCTATTAATGTAAACTATGTTAACTTATTTCAGAATGGAATGATACATTTCTATTAGACGGTTGAAAGGACTGAATAAGTTCATATATGTAAATTGTACAGAAAAACATCAGGGACAGAAACATTACTTAGTGTTAGTTAAATATTCATAATGTTAGTCCAGCCTTTTTTTTTTCACTTCTTCTAAAAAGGGAAACTTCAGAGCTGGCTCGGTGGTGCAGGCCTGTAATCCCAGTGGCGCAGGAGGCTGAGGCAGGAGGATCGAGAGTTCAAAGCCAGCCTTAGCATGGGCAAGGCACTAAGCAACTCAGTGAGATCCTGCCTCTAAATAAAACACAAAATAGGGCTGGGGATGTGGTTCAGT